>JABUQX010139456.1:7500-12967 GCA_015478945.1 Trachelipus rathkii | reverse complement strand
TTCCTTCGTTCCGTAAGCACGAAATGCAAAAACGAAAACGGTTTAAATAAAAAATAATAATTTCTAAAATTACAACCAAGTTTTATAATAAAAAAATTTAAATTATTGTGGTAAAAGTTTAAAGGAAAAGGAATAATTATTTTATGAAATATTTATTTATTTTTTTGAAAACGCCATGGAAGAGGCTTTACCATTTGGAGGAATATGGAAATAGTGGATATTCACTTATTTATCATTACAGGTAAAGAAAAAAAGGTGGGGATAATAATATAAAAGTATATTATTATATTTATAATTTACATATTCAATTGCATAACATTACCTTCTCCTTACTAATTACTTCATCCCAAAATACTATATCTCTTACACCATCAAACCCACAGACATTCACTATCACCTCTTCAGCTAAGTGTTATGCAATCGAAGTGTTCCCTCCACCCTCTCCTCACATTACAAGTAACAAGTAAGTAAGTAAGTAAGTAAGTAAGAAGTAAGTAAGTAAGTAAGTAAAACAAAAATAATATATAATAATAATATGAAAGAAAAATATTAGACAATATAATAAGAATTCAAAAATTAGAATATAATAATAAAATAAAAATGGAAAAAGAAAAGAAAAAAAAACAAAGAAGAAAAGAGAAAAGAATAAAAGCAGATGAACTCGAAGAGCAAAAAGTAATAAAAAAGGAAATAGAAAAACCACTCCGGGCAGAATTAGCGAACAAACAGAAACGAAAAAAAGAAGAAAAAAGCTACACCGAAACATAAGAAAAAGAAATAAAAAGAAAAACAAAGAAAAAGGAAAATAAAAAGAAAGAATAAGAAGGAAGATTTATGTACCAAATACCAAAGCTTTAATTAAACAAAATGAGTTTTATTTAATAGAGATGATACGAAAAACACGTGACGTAAGTAACCATGGCCTAACAAACTTAAAGTGGCGAAGCGTGTAATATAATCCGAACCTAATGTCTACATAATAAATAATTAAATAATTAATATAATAGATAAATAATAATAATAATAATATATAATAATAATAATAATAATAACATTAAAATTGAAAAATTAAACTAATTTAAAAGGATATAGCAATAACATAATTAATAGTTTATGATATCTAAAAGCCTAATTCCAGAAGTAAAATCAGCAATGAAACAAAATTAATAATAATCAAATAATAATAATAATAATAATAATAATAATAATAAAATAATAATAATAATAATAAAATAAAATAATATAAAAATCTGCATCCATATACCCCGTGGTTAATTATATATTATAATATATATATATATATATATATATATATATTATATAATATAAATATATATATTTATATATTATTATATATATATATATATTATATATATATATATTATATATTATATATATATATATATATATAATATATATATTATAGTATATATATATATTAGTTGAGGACATGACAATCCGCATCCGCGGAACATCCGCACCTAAATTGGCATCCGCATCCTCACCTAACGGCACATTCCGCATCCCATCCGCATCCTCTTTTGAAAAAGGAGGATGTTGAGGATGTTTTTTACATTTGATTAAATGCATATAAATAATTTGTCATCTTTATCATGGGAGTTTATTGTGGGAATAATTGTAATTTTGAATTTCAATTCTGTATATATATATATATATATATATATATTATATATATATATATATATATATATATATAATATATAAAATATTAATATTATATATATATATATTATATATTAATATATATATATAATATAATATATATATACAGTATATATATAATAATATATATATATATATTATAATTATATATATATATATATATATAAATATGTTATATATATATATATATTATATATATATATATATATATATATCAGAGGCGACTCCTGCAACTCGTGCTACTCGTGCTCAGCACGTTTGACATTATAGAATCGATCTATTCTTTGCCAAATTTTCATTCATGTGACAATAACATATTTTCTTATTTTTTGAGAAAGTTGGTGAAATATAATGAAATTATTACATAATAAATATAAAAGATTCTGCAAAATTGAAACGAAAAAGGGAAGAATAGCCGCGTATTAAATAACTTAAACGCATTTAAAAATAGGACTAACCGCGCCCAAAGGCAATTGGCGGATATCGTATCTGTGACTTTTATAATGTTTAAAATATTAATTTTAAATACATATACATAACATAAATACATTTATAACAAATATATTAATTAAAACAAATAAAATAATAAAAATATACTAAAATACTTTTAAAAACAATTACAAGAAAAAGGATACTTGAAATATTATTTAAGTTTAATCGTGTAAAATGAACAAAGAAAACCGTTTAATTTAAATAAGATTTAACAGAGTAGCTCAACTATAAATATATAATTATATATTATTATATATACTATATATATATATATATAAAATAATATATATACTATATATATATATATATATATATATTATATATATATATATATAGAGAGAGAGAGAGAGAGAGCACGAGTACGTAAAAAGTTACTAGAGTCACCAGTGAATTATAATATTATATATATATATTATATATATATATATATAATATATATATATATATATATATAATATATATATTATAATATATATATATATAAATAGTGATGGACATTGACATCAGCATCCGGCATCATGCGGGAAACATCCGCATCCTCACATTAACGGCACATCCGCATCCGATCCTCTTTTGAAAAGAGGGATTGTTGCGAGTAGTTTTCTATCATTGATTTTGAAATGCATATAAATTAATAATTTCCCATGGAGTTTATGGAATATTTGTATTTTGGATTTTCGATTTATGATCCGTTATGTATTATATATATAATATATATATATATATATATATATATATATTATATATATATATATATATATATATATATATATATATATATATATATATATATATATATATAATTATATATATATATATTATATATATATATATAATAATATATTAACTATATAATATATATATTATATATATATATAATATATATATTATATTATATATATATTATAAATATATATATATATATATATATTATAATATATAATATATATATATAATTACAGTATGGATATATATATATATATAATATAAAATATATATAATATTATATAATATATATATAAATTATAAATATATAAATAAATATATATATATATATATAATCATGTCATGTCCATCATAACCATTCTTAATATAAATGATATATATATAAATATAATATACTATATATATATATATATATAATATATATATATATATATATATATATATATATATATATATATATTTTATATATATATATATATAATACAGTGTCACCACTACTCACGAGCGGAGCCCTATTCAAGGAGGGGGTGTTTCATGCCTCAGAAGTCAACAACTAAAGTAAATTACGCAGATGAGCACAGACGCAGGCTTTGAAGTGGGGGAGATTAAATCAGCAGGAAACACAGAAAGTGGAAGAGACATTCCACAGAACAGATGTGGCGGAAAGAAGGAAGCACCGCAGTGACCTAGCCTGGAGTTACCTACATCAACACAAAACTCATGTGCAGACACAGCACCTCTAGTGCTACGAGGGCGACGTAAAGGTGGAGGTACGCGAGTGATAAGCTCCTTCGAGCACCTCCGCTGCGGTACCTATTAGAAAAAGATAAAGCACCAACAACGCGCCGCAAAGATAGAAGGGTCAAGTGAATTGCGAAGAAGTACAGAACAGTTTATTAAGCCTTTTGGCCTTTGACTCGACCCAATCCAAAATCCGGGTGATACCAGAGCCCCCCCCCCCAAATATGAGAGCAGTACTCCATTCAAGGGCGGATGAGGCCCTTGTATAGTTGGAGCAATTAAGAAGAGGAAAAAAGTCAGCGCAGTTTAAACAGAACTCCAAGTTTCTTTGAGGGCCGCACGTAGCAACCGTTGTGGATGTGAGGTTTCAAGACATTTTTTTGTTATGTTAAGGCCAGGATGTTTATATGTCAACAGGAGAGACGAGAGAACCGTCGAAAGAGATAGGAAAGTTAGAAGGTGTCTTAGAGAGAGAGATTTGTAGAAGTTGAGTTTTTAAGGAATTGAATTTCACAAGGTTCAGACGACCCCACCCCGGAAATTCTATCCAATCAGCGAGAATAGAATCGGAAAAGATTAAGACAGAGGTTAATTTCTTAGAAGATTAAAAGAAGGGCAGATGATATGAAAGCTAAAGAATGAAGGGTTGAGTCGATATGAGTGAATAGAGTTAGAGTTGTGCAGGTGAGAAGATCATTCATATGAAAAGGAATAAAGTAGAGATAAGACAGAACCCTGAGAAACACCACTTTTGACAGACAGGGAAGGAAGAAGTCGCCCCATTCAAACAAAACCAACGATATTGACCATTTGAAAGAAAATAGACGTAATAAGCATAGGAACGGAGGAAACCCAAAGGAGGAGAGCTTGGGGGAGCAGTGACGATCCATACCTGGTAAATGCTTGATGGTCAAGCGCCACCACGACAAGTCTCCCCGTAAGTCCTAAGGCGGAAAACCATAAATTAGTAAGATAGGAAAGTTATTTTGCCAGTAGACTCGAGAGCCGAAACTACTGGCGATCGGAAAGAAGTGAATGAGACTTCCAGATATCTAAGAAGAGAGTGAGAAGAATTCAAAATCTTAAGAAGATACAGTAAAGACTATAGGCGATAGTTGGAAGATCAGAGCGGGTTGCGTGGTAGGAATAGGATTGGACGTTGCTTCCAACACTGAGGGAACGTGTTAGTATTGAGACATAGAATATAGTTGAACGAGGGGCGGCGATAGTACGGAAGCACACTTCTCAAAACTCTGGGAGAAATGCCATCCGGGCACCCGCCTTCCACGTTCGTACATTTCAGGAGCCCATGCACCCGATTAAAAATTTAATCACAGGCAAAGGCATAGGACACCTGAAAGGAGGAGGATGAGGATGGCAGAAGCGTCCAGGGTTGGAGTTAGAGAGAAAAGAGCCAAAGAGATTGCCTTTCAGTTGGAATTAGCACAGAACCATCAGATCGAATAAGAGGAGGGAAAGACAGATTTACAGTTGTTATAATATTAATTAACTAATTATATATCATTATATATATATATATTAATATAAATAATTATTAATATTATATATATATATAATATATATATTATATATATAATGATATATATATAATATATATATTATATATATAATTTTTATTCAAACTTCAAAGGTATATAACATCCGCAATCCGCATTCAAAGCATCCTCATCTACTTTTAAGATCCGCACCGCAAACAGTTCAAATTGACATCCGTCATCACTATATTATATATAATATCATAATCAGAGCTGTGTACGCATGGAAGCAAGAAATGAAGCCGAGAGAGAGTGAAGAGGATGGCAAA
>JABUQX010139455.1:0-21323 GCA_015478945.1 Trachelipus rathkii | reverse complement strand
TATAGTCTATTATTAGTTTACCAGTTATATATTAATATATATACTATAGAAGGTATACTAATAGATGAGACTACTATTATGATCGGATAAGTATAGAGGGTATGGCCATAATAATGTATAAGACCGCTGAGGTTGTTAGCTTGTGTAGCGACGAGGCATGATGGTAGTGACGTGAAAGTCAGATGCGATCGTAAGCCTATCAGTGCTATATATATCGTACTTATAGGTCATATATGATATATATAATATATATAAGTGTAGTACTGTATAGGTACACTAAATGTATATGTATGTCAATATGATGGGCTATAGGTTACTTGTATATATGGCGGGGGTACGTACCCGAATATTATATATACAGTATTGGTAGCTATATTATAGTATGATAAAGTCTGATATAGGACTACGGGCCTAATTAGTATATGAGGTATGCAGCGCGTATAACGTAGCTAGGTATATAGTATATATAGTATAGGTATCTATAGCCTACTATAAGTATAGCGATTTAGGGGTTGAATCTTTGTTTGCATCTGTGTAAGAATAAATTAGAAAAATGCAATAAATGGAATGCACGCTTTATTGGAATATGCATGTGAGAAGAACAGTTGGATATGTACAAACGGGTATTTTGAAGTTAGTATTATTGATTAATCTGATTATTATTATTATTATTATTTATTATTATGTTGTGGATTAAGTTCGATTCTTATTATGTATCTATTATTTCATTATTGACGATTGTATTATTATTATGTCTTGTATTACATTCATTAGTATTATATCATTATTTTATTATTATTTTATGTGATTTTTATTATTGGAATCTATTATTCAGCTAAGTAAGATTTTTATTTTTATTATGTATCAGTATTTTTATTCATGTTTATATTGTTTTCTATATGTATTATTAATTATTAGGTATTATTATTAATTATTATTATTATTATTAATCTCATTATTATTATTATATTCGGTGAATATTATATATTTTATATTTATTATGTCATGTTGTTTTTATATTTTACTATTTATTATTATTATACAGTATTTATTATTATTATTCATCATTTTTATTATTTATTATCCTAAGGTATCTCTAATTTTGTTATTTTTGGAGTGGCAGCTGGATAAATCTATTCTTAGTACGTCTGCATAACAAAAGACTGTTGTACGAACAACAACAACTAAATCAACAACAACTAATTTCGAATAATGTGATTATTAACAACAACATTCACTCTCCAGTCCCATTCACAAACAGCAACGCAATCAATAACAACAACAACAAGCAATATAACATACTAATCAAGTAATCAACTACAACAATTTCAATCCATACAAAATATAAAATAAGAAACTAATTTTTCGCCAAAACACAGACATTACAACATCCCTGTTATATTGCACTCTCTAACACCAGTCAACATACAACCTGACAGACAACAACTAACAACCACTATTAATAATGAATAATAGATAATATATGATCAAAATATATAATAATTTAATATACTATAATGAATAAAATATGAATAATGATTGAAGCAATTGGAAACGTTTCGTCATAACAACAGGACCGAATTAATCATAATGAATGAATATATTAAATAATAATAATAAGAATATATAAATAATAATAATATACATAGTAATAAATAATGTACATAATAAATAAGGAACTAATGAAAAAATATAGCTATTAATAATAGCTATAGAAATTATTCAATAAGAGATAATAATAAATCATTAAAAAGCAGGGATATTGTACTAATGGTTGATTCACTATTGATAGTGAATGATGGTGAATATAATTATACATATATAATTATATGAATCAGAAATAATTAAGTAATATTTAGCGTTCAGAAGTTTAAAGTTTTATCCTGTTAATGAAGAAGTGACACATGACAATTGCTTATATTGATATACATTTAATAGCGCCAATAATTAGGATGCATTTCCTCTTCTGTATGGGGGAATCTACTAATTGATGCTCCGTGTGTTTGTCCTCTTAGGAGGCGCGCCGAATACAATTACATTCATTTGCTTATATTCAAATTTCCACAAGTCATACACAGCTATATTTTGAGCATCAACAGATGCTGATGCCTCTTCCTTTCTATAGTTTTTTCAATTGGAGATTAAATACAGAATAATGAATATTGGGTAATTATGATATGATTTAATCTAGTTGACCTGTTCCGATTCTGTGTAGTAGCTATTGAGTTTTTTCATTCTTCTAGGTTATGTGACAAAATTAAATATAGTTGATAGATATATATTATAACTTAATAACTTAATAATCAATGAATAATAATTTAAATATAATGAAACATATCAATTCAAAACATAGGAATCAGATAAATAATGACTCGAATAATAATAGAATATATAAAATAGTAATAATGATTTGTTAATAATAATAATAAATACTATATAATTAATAATATTATAATTAATAATAATAAAATATTAGTATATAAATTAATAAATATATAATAAAATAATAATATTAATAATTGAATGGTAATTATAATAATATTTAATGAAATATTATCATTGAAATTAAAATGATTTGCATTATATATACTATGAAATATAATAATTTAATTTATAATAATAATAATATAATAATAGATTAATAATATAAAAATAATAATACATATAATAATTAATATAATAAGTAATACTAATAATTTAATAATAATAATAATAATATAAATTTAATATATAATATTTATAAATTTAATAAGTACAATTTGTTAAAGTAAATTAGTGTAATTATAATTATAAAATGAATAATATTATAATCAATAATAATAATAATTAATTATCAATATAAAATAATCATATATATTAAAATAATAATAATAATAATTAAATAATACAATTAAGATATATAATAATAATGGAATTATAGTAAAGTTATAATATTTAAAAATTAAAAAGAATTATATGATAAAAAATTATATTAATGATAATACTCAATAAATAATAGTAATTATTAAATTCAATAATTAATTAAATAATAATAATAAATATGAAGTAGCGATGATAAAATAATATATTAAAATAATTACCAGTAGGGCTTAATAACAAAGTTCAACAGTATAATTATAAAACAACAATATATGAAATAATTAATAATATTATCAATAACTCAGTTTAAGAAATATAAGAAATGATTAAATATATAATTGAATTAATTGAGTAATAATGTTAGTAATGAAATTAAATATATTCAGATATTAGGAAGTGATAACTTATAATAAATAATAAATAATATATAACTAATAATGAATAAAATATAATTTTTATAATATATAATAAAAAATAATGATAATAATATATCTAATATATGATTAATAATAAAATTATATATTATTTATCATATAATAAATATTATAATAATATTATAATATATATAATTATGTATAAAATAAAAATTAATCCAGAAAATATAATAATATATAATAATTATATAATATAATAATAATAAATATATAATATTATTATTAAAATTATATAAGTAATAATGATTAATTGATAATGTATAATAATATATGAAATGTAAAAATTAAAAGTCTAATATGAATAATAGTAATAATATATGAATAATATATTATACATCATAATTAATTAATTTAATAATAATAGTAACATAATTAATTAATTAATAATAATTAATAATAATAAAAATAATATAATAATAATAATAATAAGCATAGTAATGAAATTCTCAAAGAACTAATCAAGAAGTATTTTCAAAATAATGAAAAATAATAATAATTATATAATAATACACAATAATTAATAATAACTAATAATAATATAATATATAATGATAATAATAATAATAATAATAATAATAATAATAATAATAATAATAATAATAATAATAATAATAATAATAATAATAATAATAATAATAATAATAATAATAATAAAATAATAATTAATAATAATATAATATAATCTATAATAATAATACAATAATAATAGATCATATATAATAATCATAATAATAATAATAATAATAATAAGCTAATATAATAATAATAATAATAATAATAATAATAATGATAATAATAATAGAACCAATGCTCTAAACTTTTTTGGTAGAGAATAATAAAAATCTTGATAAGTTTTGTTTTATTTATTACAGACTATTTAATTTATAGGAAATCAGAGTTAATAAATTATTCTAGAAAAATTTGAAGAGATCTTGCCGACGTTTTGGGAAATCAGGACAAACATGGTAATAATACGGTAGTAAAAGCTTGTAGGTAAAAGACTGTTGAAGTCTATAAATAACACTACTATAATAAGTAAACAAAAAATTGTTAACTAGAACAGTTGCATGTGAAACGGGCCGCTGTCATTGTTAAGTGATGAGTTTTGACTGGCTATGTGGATTGATTCAAAAATTTTCTGATCAAGTTGTTAATTGGTTTGTGAAAGAATTTGTGAAGTTAGATAGACTTCATGGGGATGACTTTGTTTTATGAAAACTCATGATATCAGCTGCAAAAAGTGCATTTGGTTATACAGCCATGGCTTAAAGGCAATGGTTATCACCCTTAATTGTTTTTTTTTTCTAAAACATTATAAAGCCTGTAATATATCTCCTAACTTCATCAGATTTAAACTTTTAACCAAAAGATTATACAACAGTAACCTCTACAAGGGATTCCAGCATAAACTTTTGAATAAGGAAATAAAATTTAAACTAAGATCCGTGATCAGTTTAGAAATCACTGTAACGAAGAATTTCTCCGATCTCTGAGCCAAATTAAATTTTTTTCATAACTTATTTGTAAGTAATTTCATATATGCCCATAATATTAACTACATTAATGGTATTAAACGTACTCATGATCATAAGTTTAATCAACTTTCTGTAAAATTTAAAGCCCTCTCCCCTATCACTCCTGACCAAGTTATTTTCAACTTTCCTAACAAAGTCCTTTTCTTTAAGTAAAACAGAATCCTATCACTAGGTTTAAACTTTCATTTATCGAATTTTAATATTAACCGAATAAACTATTAACTTTCATTTGAAAAATTACTTTACAATTTGAGATCGCATATTATCTATAAAACAGATTTTAATACGATCCGATCTAAAATTAATCATATTGTACAGAAATATTATTGGAACTTTAACCCCACAAAGTGTTTTCGTATTTAATCTCCAAATCCGATATTTCGATTCTCATCACTTAAAAATGGCAAGTCAATTTCCATTCTCACACCAGAAAAGGAAAACGGTGTTGTCATTTTAAATAAGCCCGATTACATTAATAAAATTAGAAAATATTTTATCTGACAATACTAAATTTACTTTAATAACAAAAGATCCACTCAAATTGTCTCTTAACTTATAAGACAAAATCAATTGCACTCCGCAAGTTTTATAATAACAATAAATTAAATAAATCACGTTATGATGCTGCTATTCCAGAGGTTCGCCCCTGGTACTCTCTATTTGCTCCCCAAAGTACATAAACCTAATTTTCCTATGAGACCCATTCTAGCTGCCTACAATACCCATAACTACAATTTAGCTAAGTTCTTGGTTTCCTTTCCGAAACCTTTCAGCTCTATTGAATATTTCATACAAAACTCTTACTCATTTAAATCTTGGCTTGCTTCTATCAATGACCTTCATAATTTCTATATGACTAGCTTCGACATCCAGTCATTGTATACTAACATCCGCACAACTGAAGCCATCGAAATTATCTTAAACAATATTTTTAGCGACCAATACACTTTTCTAAATCTCTCCAAATCCGAATTCAAAGAACTTCTGACCATAGCTACTACGGATACTTTTTTTTCATCGATAACCAACTTTTTTCACAAACTGACTCCTTGACAATGGGTAAACGCCTATTTAAAACACTACGAGTCAATCTGGCTTGATAAAGCTTCCCCGAACATCACCCCATCCTATTACCCACGTTATATTGGATATGCCTTCATCCTATTTTTGATGCACATAAAGTCACACCTTTCCTAAACTTTCCTAATAAACAACTACCCAATATTAAATTCACCAAAGAAGAGGAATTCAACAATAAAGAATTTACTTTCCTAAGTAAATTTTACACCTCAAACCTCTACCCCTCCTCATTAATTTATAGGTTAATATGAATATTTTTGAACCGATCTTATTCAATTGACAACCCTATTCTGTCGGTACCAAAATAACCATTCTTTATCAAACTTACTTTCTACGACCACTACTATATTAAAATTAAAAACGAACTACTGAAAATTCTGCAAAACTGCTTTCCCCATTTGAAATTTATTTTTCTCTTCAGCCCCAACTCCTCTATAGGCGCCTACTTATCGCATAAAGACCCTCTATCTGTTCCTTTGCGTTTTTTAGTTATATATAAATATTCCTGTGGTGCTTGCACAAGCATTTTTGTTGGCAGTAGTCGGCACAAACTCTCTGTCACGGCTGATGAGCATAGAGGCTGCTCGGTTAGAACCGGCACATATTTTGCATCCCCACCCCCTTCCATCATTAGAAACCATAGCTTCACTAAAAATCATCCCATAAGTCTATCTTACTTCGCAATTCTTTCACAAACCAACCAGCAACCTGGTCTGAAAATTTTACAATCAATTCACATAGTCAGTCTAAACCAATCACTTAATAATGATAGCTGTCTGTTTCACCAGCAACTATCCAAGTTATCAATTTTGCGTTTATTGATTAAAATGCTGTTATTAAATAAACCTCAACAGTTTTTTACCTACAACCTTTTACTAGCAAATTATTGTCCCCTGATGGGAATTACTGATTTCCCGAAACACCGAAAAGATCTCTTCATATTTGTCTATAACAATTTCCTAACTCCGAATTCCTATAAATTAAGTAGTTTGTAATAAATAAAACAAAACTCATCAAGATTTTTATTGTTGTTCACCAAAAATGTTCAGAGCATTGGTTGTTATTTATTATAGAAACCAGATTTCCATAGAACAGCAACGTAAATAATATATATATATATATATATATATATATATATATATATATATATATATATATATATATATATATATATATATATATATATATATATATATATATATATATAAATAAATAAATATATATATATATATATATATATATATATATATATATATATATATATATATATATTACACACGTAGAGAAAACAAAAAGTACCCTTAGACGATGATCATTTTTAAATCATGAATTCAAATCACGACAAAATGAAAGTGTTAAATATATTAGGCTAATTTGTAAAACCGGCTATTAAAAACTCTTTGAAAGATAGAATATTTGAAGTATTGCTTTCTCTCAAATATAACTGAGGAGCTAATTCCTAAAAATTATGATTTATTTTATTATTTAATTTAAGAGTAATTGGTTTTGATTTCTGAACCCGAATTTTAATGTTATCATATTTTAAAAAGTGAATTATTAAATTTTTCATGCCATTTATTCGCTACATAAATATATAATTAGGGTTTTATTAACTATAGGCATTCATATTAAAAACTATTTTTATTATTTTTTATAAAAAAGTAAAGAAAAAAAACATAAAAACAAATAAATAACAATATATTTTAGTTGGTTCATAAAAAAAGCCTTTTGGATTATAACAAAATTGCTAAATCCACATGGTTAAACCAAACAACTCTGTTGTATTTAATAGTAAAGCTAGCTAAAATGACTAAAGTAGGGAACCTAGAAATGACTAAAGATTGGAATCTAAAACGTAAAGGAAGCCCATTTTTTTCATTTATTACAGGTCAGACAATCATAATTTAGTCAGTAAAGCATACTGACATCTTTTCATTTCTTTCTTTATTTATTTTTAAAAGACATTTGGTGGAAATCTTCCTGGAATTTCTTATTTAAAGAAAGCAATGTCGATATACAAAAATCGATTTATCAACCCTATATTTATTGCTGCATCAGATGATGTTTCCTACATAAAAGAAATTTTTAATGGTGAAAAAAATGTCTTCTTCTCTGGTAAATACTGTATATATGATATATCTACACTTTTATTTCTATTATTTTATAATTATGTTATAGAGTAAGTGATCTAAGTGAACAATAATAATAAATTGTTTGTAATTTTTATATTACTTTTGTAATTTTCATAATATGTCTACTAAACAGATCGCACAGTCGACCTTGATATGGCAATCCTTTCCTCTTGCAATCACAGTATATTCACTGTTGGAAGCTATGGTTTCTGGTCGTCATATCTCGCAGGCGGAGACGTTATTTATGCAGAAATAAAAACTGAGAAAATGCCCTATAGGTTTTCAACTAGGTTTTACAAGGATGCAAATTTAAATAATTTTTTTCCTATAAGTGAGGATTTGATTGATACTTAACGTAGCATAAAAAACTGGCATATAAAACTGGCATTTACCGACTTAGCATGCTAATTGTATTGAACCACTATACCCTAAGTGAGGATTAGGCTCAATGATATGATGTAGTTTATATACAAGACAAAATAAATTTAGCAGAAATTATATTGATGAATAATAATTTATTTTATTTAGTTTATAAGCAAGACAAACACATTTTAACAAAAATAATAGTGATTAATGATTAATAATAATTTATTTTATTTAGTTTATAAGCAAGACAAACACATTTTAACAAAAATAATAGTGACTAATGAGTAATAATAATTTAATTTATTAAAAAATATCTTTTCTGGCTACTTTTATTTTCACCCAAAATAAATTTATCAATCTGAAAAGGAGAAAACCTTCATCGACAATGAGATTTGAAAGCTTAAAATAGGAGACTATTGTTATGCAATAAGCCAAAGGGAGCTCCTCAAGTGATTGATATCTTGTACCCTTATGACCTTGTATGATTTCCAGAAGGGTTAAAAGTATCAAGATCATAAATAGATCACAAAGGTAGAAAGAAAACTGTTGGCCAAGCAGTGATGAAAGCTCAACATCACCAGCTATGAGAACCACAGAACAAACATTTTCACAGTTTAATTAAGCTCAAAGTGAGTAGTAATCATAGTAATCATTTCTTTAGAAAAAAGAGCGACGTTATTCACAAATGAATCATAAGGATATGGAGAAGGAAGGGTAGCACTGAAAGCGTCAAAAGTAGATTTAAGATAAAGATCTGAACGAAAAGTGGAGCTTCAGGAAATGTAAGAATTAGAAAGGGGAAGAAGAAGAATTACCCGAAAATTTTTGCATTTTCTACTGACAACAGGCTTTGCGGGATTTCGAGATGAAATATAAATAGGACGAATTTCTGGAGTTTGGAAATGTTAATTCGTGAAACTAGCATATCTGCGATGAATAGGAAAATCAAGTTGAGCTGAAACGAGGTTTGTTTTTTTTTATTTCAGATAAACGGAAAGAGGTGAAATGTACAGCTCCAAGCTAGAGCCAATGATATCGATTAATGTGTCACCGCACAATCGTAATAAACCCTCTTGTCAAATCAGAAATATTTCCAAGGGAATAAAATAATTTCGAAAACAAGGCCAATGTGTTTTCAGTTGTAATAGTCTTAATTAAATCTCCACTTCTTGTCATTATAAAGAAAGACATGGCATGATAGAATACTTTTTAGAAAGTAGAAGGTAGTCGGAGGAACTACAAGGAGGAGGAAACTTATTTCATGAAGGAAAAAGATTGGATGTTAAAAAAATAGGAGATAATCAAAGAGTTCAGAAGAATTAAGTCGTACATTGACAAGAGAATCGAAGCTTCAAAGTAGAAATTTTAAACGATTTTAAAGTGGAAGAAGAGAAAACGTCGTTGCATCAATCTTTGAATAAAAATTGAATACGGAAAGCAAAAGAGTACATAGTAGAATTTATAGGCGGAGATCCCTCAAATAATTAAAAATAACAGTCTAATTTAATAGTAAGGAGTTTCTCCAAAGTGGAGAACAGAATAACTACAAGGAAAGTCGGACAAATTAAGAAAACATCGAAGACCGTCTACAGAACGTGACCTCAATTTTGCAGCTACGCCAAGAAAGGACACTAATACTTACTGTAGACAATTTCCGACGCTAAGGAAGGATGGAATAGGTGAAGGACTACTTTAGGAAGGTGACTCAATTGACTTCTCCGAGGGAATATATGATCGGTAGCCCTTTTTCAAAATTATTCAGATATGAAAAGTGTCCATTTGTGTAAAGTTTAGTGTATCTGGCATTTTGAAAAAGAGTGAATCGCTATTTCGTACCTGGCATAATCATATATATAATATATATACATATATAGTATAGTAATACTAAGCTATATATATATACGTAATACTATATACATATATACTATATACTATATATATATTACTCGTATTATTATATATTATATATTAATTATTATAGTCATATATATATAATATAAATATATTTATTATAATAATATATATAAGATATTCTATTGGATGTTTTAATTTGAAATAACATAAAAAAAGAATAAAAATAGTTAGGTGCGATCTTATAATATGTAAGCAATTCTACCGTACATATCAACACACATAACGGTCAGAGAAGCTTTGTTTCTCCTCTCATAATAATAGCTTTTGTTTTATAGTACGGTAGCCCGTACATATATATTCGTATGCTGAGTTTTATCCATACCGTTATATATAAATATATATATATATATATATATATATATATATATATATTATTATTTGTTTAATTCTATAAGATATATATAATAAATATATTTAATTTAAATTATAATATATATATATACATATTCTATTATAAATATATATAATACTGATATATATATATATTATTATATATAATAGTATAATAGTTATATATATATATATATATATAACGCCCTAAAGCCGTTGTTATTATATACGCATGTAAACATAACATTGTTAAACTTATATTTAATGTTCAAACTTTAAAATAATCCAATGAGGTGTGAGGACGCAACTTAGCGTCCCTCTCCGTCAGCCACTTGCCGGGTTAATTTTGGGATTGTATCGAGAGTAAGCCTTGAAAAACGAAAGAGTGAAAGCTTCAAAGTGTGGGCTCTACACCCATACTTTTGCCTATTCAATATAATTCAGTTATGTAAATAAATTATAATGTTATTAAATTAAAGTGATTAAGCACTTCAATTATAAGCTAACACTTCCTTGAATAAGTTATATTATAATAAAAGAAAGAAGTTAGAGTCTGTAAGTTGCATGAAGAGGACGCATTATAATTTCCGGCACTGTAAAAAAATCCGGTTCAAACGCAAACATTAATATACATTATTTTAATGGTCATATATTTTCAGTTAACTTTTCATAACTCATTTTGTGCAGTGTGTCAATAATATTTATCTACAGGCATAATAAAATTAAAATGGGAAAAACCCTTTAATTTCTAATTTCCTTGTTAGATTTACTTTTAGCTCGCTATATTATTTAATTTATTTACAAGGAGGAGGAAACTTATTTCATGAAGGAAAAAGATTGGATGTTAAAAAAATAGGAGATAATCAAAGAGTTCAGAAGAATTAAGTCGTACATTGACAAGAGAATCGAAGCTTCAAAGTAGAAATTTTAAACGATTTTAAAGTGGAAGAAGAGAGAACGTCGTTGCATCAATCTTTGAATAAAAATTGAATACGGAAAGCAAAAGAGTACATAGTAGAATTTATAGGCGGAGATCCCTCAAATAATTAAAAATAACAGTCTAATTTAATAGTAAGGAGTTTCTCCAAAGTGGAGAACAGAATAACTACAAGGAAAGTCGGACAAATTAAGAAAACATCGAAGACCGTCTACAGAACGTGACCTCAATTTTGCAGCTACGCCAAGAAAGGACACTAATACTTACTATAGACAATTTCCGACGCTAAGGAAGGATGGAATAGGTGAAGGACTACTTTAGGAAGGTGACTCAATTGACTTCTCCGAGGGAATATATGATCGGTAGCCCTTTTTCAAAATTATTCAGATATGAAAAGTGTCCATTTGTGTAAAGTTTAGTGTATCTGGCATTTGAAAAAGAGAATCGTATTTCGTACCTGGCATATATATATAAAATATATATATAATATATTATTATAGTATATATATATATTATATATATAATAATATATACTTATATATATATATATTATATATATATATGGTAATTATAATATATATTATATTATATATATTATATATAATATATAGTAAAATATATATACATATATATATATATTATATTATATTTATATTATATAGAATAGTATATATATATTAGTATATATAAATTATATATATAATATTATATCTATAAATCATATATATATATATATAATAATATACATTATATATATATATGTATAGTTAGGTATAGTTATATTAATTATATATATTATATATATATAAATTATATATAGTATAATAATATTATTATATATTAAAGAACCCCACTCACGAGCGTCTGGGTTAATCTTACACATCTGCAAACCGTTGTACCGCTGTCGGATCCCATGCAAGAACGGCTTATAGCTGGAGTCATCACTCAACGGCGACCTGACCTCTTTCGATTCTCCTGCCGCGATGCCCCACTCCAATTCTCATCTGCGCTTCGCGGCTGGCTGATCATACCGACGAGCGGGTCCACACGTCCCATGCGTATCTTTACGGAGGAATAGGAAACAGTAGCCCGTGCGTCAGGTAGCAGAAGCAACAAAGACTTGTCTCGAAGTAAACGAAGAGAAAGTTTTGAGCCACAGAGCGCGACATCGAAGTCTAACGAACCAGATTCGACGAGGTAAGATATTGTAAGAAAAATGATTCAAATGCAAAAATGCATCTACTTCAATATAGTCTCCTCCACTGCCTCATCAAATTTATGCTTGCTTGAAACTTTTCTTTTTTGTTTTCTTTCTACGTTTAACTTCTCCAAGTGCTATTCTCATTTCTTCTAAACAGCATTCTTAAACAATTCTTCGATTTTTGATACTCCCTCCTTTTCCGCTTTCATTATCTTCTTCTTTCTTCTCTTTTCTTCTTTTATCATGCCATACACACACACACACACACTACACACACACACACACACACACCACACACAGATAATATATAATATATAATATATAATATATATAATTATATATACTAATATATATAGTACTAATATATATATCTAATATACAAAGTATTAATATTATGTATATACTATATATATACCTATACTATCTAATATATTAATATATTATATATATAATATATATATATATATATATATTATATATATAAATATTTAGTATTTATATGTTTTTATGTACCTTATATAATATATATGATTATATATATATATATATATATACATATATTATTATTATTATATTATATATATATTATATATTATATATAGATACTGTAGGTATAATATCATGAGTAGTGTGTCGCTGATGGTATGGATTTCCTCCGCCCCTTACCCCATAACGGGTTAATGAAAACGTCCCCACCCTAGTGTGATATTTTAACCGTTTATAACGCCTGCATCGATTGTCCCCTAGTATTAACTCTTGAGTACACTGCAATATAAACCCTTCTAATAACACATTGTAATAATAAACTTATATTATATTTTAAATGTTCAATACTTTAAAATTATTCACCAATGAAGGTATGTAGTTATTGGGAGCGCAACTTATAGTTAATATCGTTCCCTTATCCGTTACACACCATTCCTCAGGTAATTTTAGTGAATTATAACTCCAAATATAACAAGTGAGTAAATAAAAAGATAAAATTAGGCTCTATCAAATTGTGTATGGCATCTATCCTTCCATTTTAATTCTTTCACATTCTAAGTATGTATAATAAAATATTATGATTATTAAATATTAAAGTGAATAAATATAATATAAGCTAACACTTTCACTTGAATAATATAATATAATTAATAAATAGAATAGAAGTAGAGTACTGTAACGTATGTCTTCGCCCTGTTCAATGTACAGAGACGAGAACGACAATTAACTAATTCTAAGTAGTCTACTTATGTTATAAAATGAATCTCGTACTGTCTATAATATCATTATTTTACTAAACTATTATTTTTATATGGTCATGTATTCACCTAACTTAAATAACATTTCATATAAAAGATTTTCCAAATGACGTATGTTCCGTCAATTATCACTGTATTCTAATCTTAGTATATCGAGGAAAATATAAGAAATTACTAATATGATGTAATTTATAATCCTCTTATTTTTATCAAGTTTCAGCAATTCACTATGATTAACCAGTTAGTCATTTAGCCAATCTCATGCGTATCCTATTTATCTCATTGAATTTTTCACTAAAATTTGACGTTTCTATTATAAGCGTATTATATCGAACTGTAGATTTATCCTTTTTAACACTACGGCACAAAAAATATATCCTATGCCATTTTACGTTACTAAATAACTTGTCGAAATTATTATGAAGTTCTCTGACTACTGTTATATATATAGTATGCTTAATATATATATCAAAGTATAAATAAATATACGTTATAATATATATAGTATATATAGTTAGATAAATCATATCATTAATATATATATATTATATACTAATATATGTATTAAATATAATATGAATATATATATATGTATATATATTAGTATTTATATAATTAATATATAGTATATACTATATATATATACTGATATTATATATATATATTATATATATTAGTATATTAATAAAATATCTATATATATATATATTATATATCTATATATAATTAGCTTTAAAATCACCTATAACTATCTATTATAAATGAGATTTTGGTGAAGACAATATATCTACCTTATTCTTTATTATAATTAGTAGTAAATTATAAGTTGAAAATTTTACCTTAATGTATAGCTTTCTATCTAAATATACAATTCAACTTGACAATTGAAAAATAAATAGCTCAAGTTGCAGTCAATGTATTTAAGTACCTGTAATATTATTATTATAAATTGTTACCTTAAAAGTTGAAATAATAGATTAGAAAGCTTCTCTAGTTGGCTGTATCCTGCGCCACTGTAGCTATGCTGACTAACATACTCTCAGATCTGGCATTATTCAAAAATGCTATATATATATACCAACACCATATCTATTCCAATCTGCGCTATCACTATCTTTTGGGGAGCCTCATATCATGCTAATACATAATAAAATATAATATTAAATGATGTGTATTACAGAAAGTAACTATATGCAGCCTATACCTTCATCGAAACTGTAAAGTAGGAATAGTAATGGTTATGACAGGATTCTAATGCACCGTGAAACTGTAAAGTAGGAGTGGTAATGTAATACCAATGGTGGACTCAAGTCGAAAAGAAACCACACTCTATTATCGCTCCCTTCATATTAATAATCCATTATATTGAGATAACGCGTCTCAGTTCAGAATAAATACCACCTACTGCAGTACTTCATGGTACTGCTGACGACCTCTATCCATGGCTATTCATATCTTCTATAGTTTGGGGTTCATGACCTTGGCCTCCAGGTAGTAGGCCACAATCACCATTACACCCACTGAGCTAATTCAAAACATCACCGCCCATGTCAAATCCATATTATGTACTTTTTATATTCATTCAGCTCTACCATATCACATTTTATCTCTTCTCATAGCATTAGATTGACTAGACTTACAACTCCCGCTTATTTTTCATATATTCAGTGTCTCCTCAGTAAGGTCGTTCCCACCTATCAACGTCACCACTATATGACATCCACTATATAGCACATACGTAATAATCAGACTATATACACCATTCTCAATATTTAGCTATATATATGCACCAAATACTCGCATTCGCCAATTAATATTAAAAATGATTTCATCTATCATTTTATATTCCCTTCTATTCTAACACCACATAACTCTCTATACGTGTCAAGTTTGATATATACACTTATTATATCTAATTATCTTCTACTCCCTACCTATACCACTGCCCCCTATGATCTGTATCCTATTAATTATAAACATGCTATATCTATATTATATCTATATTACTATAAATCATATTAATGATCATATTAATCTCAATATCTTCAACTACTTTCCTATTCCTAAAAGTGATAATTGTTTCAACACGTCCTGATTACACCCCAGTTTGGCAGGTAAAGAAAATACGAGTAATAAATTAAATATGATAATGTATTCTCCGCCGAGATTATATATAGTTGAATAGATTATATATATAGATATGATATTAATATTAAAATTAATATATATCATAATATAATTATATAGATATATATATTATAGTAATATATTATAGAAGTAATGTATATCTACCTATACCAACTATTATATATATTATATACATCATAACTCCTATATATTATATTAGTATAGTATTATATATATATATATATGATAATAATTTATATATATTTACTAACATTTAATAATATATATTAATAAATATATATATTATTATATATATATATATATATGTTAATTATATATATAACTATATAATATATATAATTTTTAATAATACTATATATCAATGGCGAGTCATTTTATTTGGTGTTTCTTGTGCGTGATTCAAATCCAATACATACATATATAATAGAAGGTCAAGCATAGTATATAATACAGTATTATATACTATCACCTATATAGTATTATATATATCATTATTTATATATATACTATATATATTAATATAGATATAGTAGTAAGTATATATAGATAATATATTATTAATAAGTATTACCTTAAATATCATACCGTATATTATACTATAATTAAGTTATTACTTAATCGTTTTCAAGTAGCGGGCTTTGGAGTAGAGCAACGCCATATATGCCTTAGTGTAATCTCCAGACTAACAAATATTAAAAAAGGCAGTCATATATATATACTAGTATACATATATTAATAAAAATACATATCATATACTATATTTAATATACTATTGTATATTAATTAATATATTATTATTATATTTAATAAATATTATATAATTAATATATTATAGATAAATGATATATATATATATCATATATAATATAATAATATCATATAATAGTAATATTAATACATATTTTACTTATCGTATAATTATATAATATATATTATAATAATAAATAAAGAGGTAAGTTAGAGATGTAATCGCCTCCCTTAATGATCTGATATAATGGATCTTTTTATATACTTATATGAGAAGTTGGAACTAAAGTTGATAATATTAGGCAAAACTTAATAGGCTAAATTGAACGAAGCAATTGTTTTAGTGAACGCAGAAGATAGAATATAGAGTGTGTGTAATTAATCTATAACATAGTTTAGAGATATAGTAATATATAACATAGATAAGATGGTGGAATACCACGTGTCACATACTGGAGAGAGAATAATATCGTGATTAGAAGATAACAACACGAAATTTCGCCTGTTTTATTATATTACGTGAAATTAATACATTAGCTTATTAGCTTATTTGCTTTGTATTGATAGTTATTATAAAGAAATCACAATTGGATTATGTAAGTATTTATAAATAAATTAATTAAGATGCTTGGAATGTTAAAAGGAGGAAAAAAGATTAATATATATTATTATTATTAATTATTATTATTATTAAAGTAATTAATGAATAATTGTCTATTGTAATAATTTATTATTTTTAGAATGTATAAATATGACATATATTATATATTTTTTGTAAAGAATACATTTCCACATAGATGGGGAAATACTTTTCGGTGTTTGCAGCATCCGGAGGAGACATAATTATGAGTATTAATAATGATTAAAAACTCCCCGATCGCGAACTGCGAGCATTGCGACAGACAGAATATTAGGAAGCTGTACCTCCCGTCGTCTGAAAGGACGGGGAAGCGCGAAAGGTATAAGAGATAATAGAGGAGAGATGTGCCGAAGGCGCAACCTCCAGGATCTAAGACATATAAAATATATAAAATATCAAATATCAACTTTAGTAATATATGGCAAGTGCGATTGCTACAAAACTGTTTGTATACTATTGATAATCAAACCTTTAAATACTAAAAGAGGATTATAGCTAGCGAGGTGCTGAAACAAACAGCATAAAGCACCTACTTCAGATTTTTATAAAATCTATCTCAATGAGCGTACGTGAAGCACAAAAAATATTTAAACATATACAAATTTCTTTTTAAACTTTTTGTTGTAATAACTATTAAACTCTAATTTGATATCACTCGCTCGCTTGCATGGAGATGCAATACATGTGTATTTAACCTCAAATCAGGATGGTAGAAAATTTCATTGTAAGCTTGTCTAAACGGGATACTTCTTCCTCCTTCAAATCACGACAAGAAGTATATGTATATAAGGTTTACAACACTATCTATATATATCATATATATAGCATATATATATAAGATATATATTAAATATTTGTGTATATACTATAATATATATATATATATATATATATATAATATATAGCTTAGGATATAAGTTATATATATATAATCTCATTCGAAGGCTCCATGATAAGCCGCCGACGAAAATTTCAACTTGATTCCCTTTTTAATATTAGCGATTAGTGGCAACGGCACCGTTATTAAGAAAAGTAATTCCGTTTTCTTTAGCTCTAGCAACCTCTGTAATTGCCTGTCGACTCTAGTATCAGTCATTTTTTTAAAAAAAAATTGATCTTCTTTTAAATAAATGTAAGACAATAAGATATGATTTTCTTTATATATATATATACTATATTATACTATATATAGTGATATATTATATTATATATATATGATTATATAGTATATATATATATTATATATATATATATATATATATATATATATTATATGACTATTATATAAATATATATATATATATATATTATATATTATATATATATAATATATATATATATATTATATATAACTATATATTTATATATATCATAATGTATTTCAGAAATATGTACAAAAGGTTTTAATACTATATAGTATATATACTATAGTTACTAGTGAGATTGCGCCTATACGGTATAGTAGGTAATGAGTATAAAGTAATATTGATAATATATAAAGTGAATAATATATCGATAGTAATAAATTCATTACAATATATATACCGGCTATTATTACTATATAGACTTAATAATTAATCAAAAGTTTTGAAATATATGTATGAATAATCAACAAGAGAGGGGGTGATGATGACGCGAACTAGGTATAGTATATATAGTATAGATGACATATGGATTATAGGAGTTGGATATAAAGTTGTATTATATGGTATAAATATAACAGCGTATTAATATTTTATATACGTCATAAAAATAGTATAAAAGATCCTATATAGTATCTCAATACATCATAAGTAGTAATAGTTTATATAGATAGAGGGGAAGCTATACTTACTATAATATTATATTATATAGTATATATATAGGTGACATTATAGATGATTTACCCTATCATTATATATATAATTAAAGTCTATATATCATTTTGTATGAGTAAGATAGAATATATAATATATATTAAGTATAATATATAGCAACTTAGATAGTATAATAATCATTATATACTTCATATTTATTGACGCCACTCGAGCCGCCGCTATAGCTTGGCTATATATAGAATATATATAGTTTATTGTAATAGTGATTCATATATACTAGATGATATATATGATAGGATAATATATAAGTATATTTATAGGCTTACTTTAGTATAGGTTAATTTTTATGCATTATCTCGTAATTATAGATAGTTATACGTATTTATTTAATATATATATATATATAGTTAATTTGAGTATATATATATATATATCATAAGTAGTATATACTATATACTATACGTAGTATACTATAATATATAAACGTATATCTCATGATATACATATAGTGTATATATGCTTATATACAGGTAGGATACACTTTAGAATTAGTAATGATAGAAGTCTATATGTTATATAATATATATATATGTTTCATAAAATAATAAATATAAACTAAATATATAAGAACTAGTATCATCTAGGGCGTTAGCTAGATGTTTCACAGGTAGCAAATAGTACTATATATACTATAATAACTATATCATTATATATATATATCTTTAAATATATAATTAAGTATTATCACTTATATATATAAAATTTATTATATAATATCATATATATATAGATACTATATAGAGATATCTTAGTTTAAGTGCCATTGTTTAAAAAGTGAGATACATTTGTAGTTTGATGCAATACTCTTTTAAATTGTATTGCCGAACTTTCATAATCGTAGATTACGACTATACTATATTGCTTATAACTAACAATATTATGATTCTTTCCATTGGTAGATATAGTAAGAGTATAATATAACTTCGATAGAAGTATATGATTTCATGTATGTAACGCTATCTTAAAAATTGTATGATAATGATTAACTATGGATATACGGTATTTATATTAATATATTATAATTATATAATATATATGTATATTATCATATAATATATATATATTAGTGATTACTATGATATATATATTAGAGGTATATATATAAATCAGTATTATATTTTTTGCTTTAATCAAAACTTAACATTATGTTCAGTCTTATTAAGCATTTAAAGACTAATGCTATTAATTAAAATGAAAGTAAAAGTTTTAAGGAAGACAAAATTAAAAAAAAATAAATAAACTATTTATGGCCAGAATAATACAAGAGCTGAACGAGAGGTTTGTCCGCAACCTTTTACAAAGAGAGGAAGGTATAGGAGTATAATTTTATCCAGTCTACCCATATGTATATAATGCAGACGTTATTAATAACAGTAGATTAGGGGACGGCAAACATAAATAGGCTCATTTTTTGCGTTTCTTATATTCTTTTTAAGATTTTTGTTAGATTTGAATTTTATTAATATTTTTACTTTTTTATGTGACATTTCTTTACTATTTTTTTAGCTTTGATTTTTCTTAATTATTTAAGGTGTTCTTTTAAAAAAGCTAGGGCGAGATGAAAGCTTTCTCGGCCTGATTTGTTCCTAAATTATATAGTAATTTATTAATGAGTCAGAAACATGATTGGATAAGGAGGACGAAGAGGGTAATATAATAGATGAGAGAAATTAAACGAAAGTGTATTACCTCATAATAACGGGTTAGTATTTGACTGTTTTATTGTAAACGTGTAAAAGCTAAGGGTTTGGACCGGGTATCATCAAAACCCCAGAGGATAAAACTACCAGCTTAAAACAAGTTAAAAAATATTTTTTTTTAATATTCTATTTAGACATATTCAATCTTTGAACTACAGGTTAAACTTTCAATTTCTTTC
>JABUQX010139453.1:15000-28709 GCA_015478945.1 Trachelipus rathkii | reverse complement strand
TATAATAATTCGTTGTTCTTCTATTGTAGCCTTCTTATATCGTGTTACGTTTTTCGAGAATAAAAAATGAAAAATAAAAAAAAAAAAAAAAAAAAAAAAAAAAAAAAAAATTTTTTTTCTTTAAAAAAAAAATATCCCCCAAAAAATATTATTCAAAAATTTTTTTTCATTTATTTAGAACAAAGGAGTTCTGCGTGTTTGAGGTTTCCAGAAGAAGCCTCGCCTTCCGCCATCTCTTTTAGTTTTCCATACCCACGGATACCCACCAGCGAGGAGTGCATAGTATATGCCTTCCGATTTCGCTTGTTGCTGCGTTGCTGTTCAGACGAGCTTCAACAAGGTCGAAATGGTGCCCCCATTTGCTTTCTTTTGAAGCTAATCTGCAACCCCGCCAAAACAAGGTATAGGCTTTTGGACGATTGCTTGCCATATGTACCTTGATGTTTCGCCATTCCGGTACTTTTTGAGAAGAGGAGGGAGTTCCACCATCCCTGGACCGGACACAATAGCGATACCACTTTCCAATGGTCTTCACGGAATTACGTCATCTCCCCGATATAGCTCGTCTCATTTAATTCGCTTTCCCAGTTTGCCGACATGGAATTACTCCATTCTCCGGAGTGATAATTTTCACCGCGGATGCTCGTTTCTCGGATTGAAATTTAACGCTCTTCCCCATTCCTGACATTGATTATGCTGCCATGGCACGTCCAGGAGCTAAGCAATATCGATCTCAGCAGACTCTTCTCTACGGCAGTGGCCAATCTTCCGGGCTAGAGAAGAGACTTGAATGTGACAACTGTCACAGGACCACCTCCCTTCTGTTGGCCAAATTCTCTGACGAAGCAGTCTTCAGTGCAATCTCACTCGCTTCACACCTTGGCGTCGAGGCTTACAGCAATGGGAACGGCTCTGTTGTGTGGGCCTACATTTAACGCCGACGGTAGCGACTGCTCCGCGCCTGTTATGGCTGTTCAGCGTCTAAAGTGCAAAGACATACCAAAGCTCCCTTAGCACTTTTCTTGCCTCCTGGTTCAACGGTTTTTGAGAGAGTCCACATATCCGACGATTGTTGGACTTTCCCACCTTCTCAATGCAAGCGATAATCATCCTCACTGTATTGATAGTTCACTCTTTGGACGGAGCTTATCCCAGCTAATCTCTGCTGCTACAAGACCGAATCTATTGCTAAAGCTTTTTGTCCCAGTTGATCTCTCGTTTGGCATCCCTCTCTAGGTCGCACGGTATCCAAGTTGCGTGTCAGGAATGCTTCCTTTGAATGATATTGATGCCGCTTGCTTTGGTCTGAGAAATCAATTACAACAGTTATTCCACCCTACCTCGACCTGGATTTGTTGGAAAGGTTTCACCGTTAGCTAAAGCTTCTCTCATGCTACACCCACAACAGAACATTGGACGAGTCTCCTTTTGATTATTGCTTGGTATAACGCACTGCCGTTAAGGATACCTTCAGTGTTCAGGCTTCCGAATCCGTTCTATGCTTACTTCCGTCTCGGCGAGTTCTTCTCTCAATCTTTCCCCCCTGCTACTTCTGACCCTGACCCTATACCTCACTCGTTTAAACGCTTGCCCTCTCCGGACCTACTCACGAGCCACGCCAGCAAAGGGCACTCTTACATTCGAAAATCTCTTCCTTGTACCCATGTTTGTGACCAGATCATGACTCACGTCTCTCCCTCCAACCTAAGTACACGAGCCCTTCCCGTGTACTTACGGAGTAGAAGTTTTCAAGTACAGCTTCCTATGTCACCGACGTTTATCCGATTCGCTCAACCTGCCGTATTTTGAGCAACCCTCCTGACGTCAGATCGGACTTGTTCCAAACCGAGATTGATCTTGACACATCAATCTTCTTATCACGTGTACAGAATCTCCACTCTTCATCTCTCCCACTCTTTCTCCTCCTTCATTCCTCTAGACTCCTTCCACCACTCTTCCTCTTGACACCGATCTCTTCCTTTCCTCCTTCTCCTCTCCCTCTACCGTCCCTCCCATTCCACCACCTCCTGCCTTCAAAGTAGTACTGCAGTTGTCCACTTCCCTCTCGTATTTCCTCCCCTCTCGTCCACACATCCTGCACTCCAACAACCAGCCTCCTACGTTCTCGCCCCCTGGTTTGCCAGCGCCGCGTCTAAAAAACGTACGAGCAGATCCCGTGCATTTTGCGCCGGCCAACTCCGCTACCGGAGTCTAGAGCGCCCCTGGCTGCTCAGCTCTGCAGGGGGGTACTGCTGGAAGGGTACTCTCTGTGAAGTGGAATAACATTCTTACAAGCTGACTCAATTACAGAAGTTAGCGAACACCCCTATGTTATAATGGTTGTAGTTCTTGAACTAAGCCACGCAAACCGAAGCCGGGTCCGATTACATTTTAATCGCAATAGACGGTAGCTTCCTTGAGAGAATGAGTCACACAACTAACAGCAATTACAACATGACATTTAAAATTACAACAAATGAATGAATTAAATATATAACCAAAAACAAGGTGAGAGTAGAATAGGCAGCCTATTATAGTACATTGTTTAGATTAGAGCAAATTAGGCAATAGGGTCGGTGAGCCTAAATGGGATCTAGAATAGAGTTGCAACGAACGATTAGATTGAAAGAGCGTATCAAAAGAGATCCTAAAAAATCTAGTAGGAAAACAAAGTGAAGTGTTCCATAGCTGCCCCATGGTAAAATTCGCCAGTATAGGCTTAAGATAGCGTTCAACAATTAGCACAGACTTAGTGGTCGCCTAAAGTAAGGAGAACATAGGTAGAAGATAGAGCCGCAGTATCTTTAGTAATAATGTGGAAATACAGCTCTGGGATAGCCGTTAATTTACACATCATAACCATAGCGGACGTAAACGTTACATAGCAGTTTGGAGTGAGTCTAAGCTGGGTGATAGTGTAGTGCAGAGGTGAACAGCCCAAAAATGATAGAATTAGAACACTTTAACACGATCTTAGCGAATATAGTAAATAGAGCGCAAGATCGATATTTACCTATACTCTACCTAGCGGACGAAACTTACTATACATTGGAGTGAGCTAAACTGTGAGTGATAGAAGTGCAGAGTTAGTGAACAGCCCAAATTTTAGAATTAGAAATTATTACAATATCTAGCGAAAAATATAGTAAAGAGTCAGTAGATCGTTATTACTATATCTAACCCTAGCGGACGTAACGTTACTAGCAGTTGAGATAAGGCTAAGCCTGTGTATTAGTAGCGCAGAGGTCGAACAGCACCAAATCTCTCTCTCTCTCTCTCTCTCTCTCTCTCTCTCTCATCTCTCCTCTCTCTCTCTCTCTCTCTCTCCTCTCATCTCTCTCTCTCTCGCCTCCAGTAGATTATACAATAACCTTGGCAATTTTGTAGTATATGTGCCTGTGTAACTCATACCATAATGTAATGCTGCTTTTTGGCAAAGGCTATACAGGGGAATCCTTTGTCTGCCTGTGTATGGTCTATTATACATAAAACAGCTCTCTAACTTAATAATCTTTGTACTATAACAACATATCAAATGTAATACTGCTTTATGCAAATGTATACGTTAGAATCCTCTTTTGCCTGTGTATGCATAACATAAAACAGGACCTCTCTCACTAATAATCCATTTGTACTACTGATACTCACCTGCTCTTTTTTGTAAAATTCTCTATCACATTTGTACCTATTTTGAGTTGTAATTGTGAATGCTGCTTATGCAAATTTTCCTGTCCGGGAATTCCTTTTCCCGTGTATGCACTATACTGAGATTTTCGTATCTGTTGTTATAATCATTGTACTACTCCGCATGAGCTTCATATTCTGTAGAATTCTTCCTGCCAGAATCTGATTCATATGTGGAATATTAATAACTATGTTTAACCCTGTTCTAATTCCATTGTTTTGTTTTTAAGTACAGGGGCTCACCTCACGGTAAAATAGAAAGTAGGAAAATAAATTGTAAGAACATTAACTTCTCAATCCACCTTAAGAAGCGGTCCTAAGCACCAGCTCAATAATATATATATATAATATATATATATATATAATACTACTATTTAATAATATATTATAGATATATATTAAATATATTATATATAAAACAATATAATATATATATATAAATTATATATATATAAATATAATATATTATATATATATATATTTATATATTATATCTATCATATATTTTCGGTAATAATGATGGTAATATTGAAAAATCAAAATCAAAAGCAAAAAGAATGTTAATATCCAAAAAATCAAAAATTGATCTGTTTTTTCTAAAAAAATCAAAAAAATCCCCAACCCTGGCTACAGTAGTAGAAATATCAAGACACATGATTTCAAAAATATACATATGAATTATAGAGAACTCACCCCCAGACATAAGGGAATCCATAATATGAGCAGACATTTAACATTTTTATTTTTTTTCTTGTCGGGAGTTTATGTGACAAATATCAAGAGAAAGAACTCATCCAATCATTTCCAAATTTGCAATAAAATTTATAACTGATTCAATATGGAGAGTAATCCTCATTTCCGACATTTGACAAAAATTACTGAGAAAAAAAATTTATCAGCTCATAATGATTCATACGCCAAAAGAAAAATCCCAACCAACCATTTCTAAATTTGCAAAAAAACTGAAAATAGGTCTAGCTGAGAAATATTATCTTGATTTCAATTTTGATTTTCCAAATCGAGTCAACTTTTTTATTATTTTTTTAATGATGTTTGAAATTTGACATCTGACAAAGGAATATGAAATCTAGAAAGAATTTAGAAAAAAAAAATTATAATTCAGATTTGGGATATGAATGTACTATGATCACGCTTTTTCTTAAATTTTCACATTAAATTTTTAGAACTCTTAAAGTACGTTTTTTCTTAAATTTAAACATAAGGAATCATTTAGGCATATGTATTCATAATCAAAGTTTACTTCGTTAATATGTAAAATGTTACTTGATTAATTGTATTATAGAAAATAGTTAATTTCTCTCATAGTTTTAATAAAAATGTGTCGAACTGAAATAGATATAAATATTTAAAAAAACAAATGCTATAAATGTTATAATTAAGGCGGATTATAAGGGATTAAACGTTGGCAATTAACAACTAAACTACCAATGTCATGTTTTTCAGAGGTTTTCAGTGATCCAACTATCACACCTTATTTTACTATTTTTCAGTATTTACGAAGTGTTATTACATAGGATGTGCGGATTTTCAACGAACAAAAACTTTTTGAGAAAAAAAAAAACCCAGTGACAAACATACTGCTGAATAGTCGTTGGCAAAAGTAAAAATTAAAACTCGCTTTATGACTTAGAGACCACCTTGAAACAGAATAACAATAATAAAATCAACACTGTGCTTGCTCTGTTCTCACGAGCTCGGAATGCACAATAGTAAAATAAACTATATCGATATTTTCGATAATTAATCAATAGTTTTTTGCTCCAATCATGAGAGTAATATGAAATCATATATTTAATAATTTAACATTGTCATTATCTGTAGTTTTATGTTTTGATTATTGTATACTCTTTGGTAAGCAAAGTGTAAGCTGAATTAACTTATTTTAACAATTGATAGAGTTATGAAAATACAAAAAAAGAGCAATTATGATATAATTATATTTTATAACTCACATAACAGGTGACAAAAACTGATCCTATAATATATATATATTATATAATATAATATATATATATAATATATAGATATAATATATATATATTATATATTATATATTATTATAAACATTAATTATATATATATTATTATATCTTATAATTTCTCACATAGGTCGACTTTTAGGTTCTGGTGTGTGGGTCATTTGACTTTTTTATCATATAGCTCTATTTTTATATATTTATTATAGGTTGGTAAACAAACAAAACTACTATTTCTATTATATTTAATAATAAGTTATAAATAAGATAAAAATTTGTACATTATTAAAAATTTATGTTTTAATTTTATAAAGCCTTTAGGAAAGGACAAGCAGCTTCAGTATAAAATCATAATAGGTTATTTGGTCATGATTTTGATTGCCTAAGAGCATTGCAATAAAATGTGTTATATAAATTTGTAAATTAGGAATTTCTATTTTAGAGAATAGTAATTAATATGTGCTGAAATAGTCCTCCTTTAAATTTGAATCTTTCAATTATAATCTAATGATTAATCTATAATTTGAGCTCTTTGATTTTGAAAATCACATGGTTATATGTAAAACTGCTCTCAGTATGACAGACATTTCTGCAAGGGTCCTAACCTGCTGGTTTTGAGCTTTGAGGACATAATAAATCACTCTGATTTTCCCAAAAGTAAATTTAAGTGATAAAGGAATATACTAATTTAAATAGAGTATTTCAATTTTTATTTAGCACTATAATCTTTCTTAACCTGGAGAAGGAATCTGGACACAACTTGAATAAGGACCTCAGACTGAAAAACTATTTTGCTAATACAGATCTTTATATGGATCAGCAAAACTATATATAATATATATATTATATAATTATTACTCAGGACTATCATATAAATTTATATTACTATAGCTATATACTATATATCATAGTATTTAATATTATCATGTATTAAATATATATTATTTTATTATATTTATGATATACATAATTAATATAATTGTATAATTATAATCTTAATTTGTTACAAATGTAATATTTATACATATTTTCATACAATATATTAGATATACTTATAATTTATTAATATTAATATTATATATAGAACTATAGTACTTTTGTATTAATTTATATGTATCATAAGATTTATAATTAATTCCATAAGTATTATATATATTTCAAGATATCTACTATTCATAATATTAATAATTAATATAATTAATATAGATATATATAATGTATAAATATATTTGTTATAGATACATTGGTTGCACAGAGTATGATTAGGCCCCAATTAGGGGGATATAACCATATACAGGCAATATTTGAAAAATAACAGAAAGAAAAAATAATATTTTTGAAAGCAGTGCAAAAATTGTTTTTATTATTTAGGTTATAAATATAATTAAGAAATGGCTTCTGGCTTTGAATAATGTACGTAAATAAAATACAAAATACAAAGTATTTTTAAGAACTTTTTTTTGGATTTTTCAAAAACATCGCAATATGTAATGGAGACGAGAAGATAATTAAATAAATAATAAAATAATAAAGCAGAGCAATATTTTATGAAAATATATTTCATTCATTTTTTAAAAACATATTTTGAAATGAAAGATAATAAAAATAAATATTAAATATAAATATTTAAATTTTGCCTAATCATTGCTACTGTGGCACATATGTGAGTGACTTGAGTCGTAAGCAGAAGGAACAGGGGTCAACCCCTTTCGTTCGAGATTCCTTGGGTAAAAATTACCTAGGTAGCTTCCCCTGATGAAATAGGGCAACGCCCGTAATGTGCGAACTTGAAAAAAAGTAATAAATAACTGAGAAATAATCTCAAACAGTAAAATGATCAATTAGCACTGTGAAAGTCCCTGGTTCGATACCTCGTTCTGAACCCTAAGAAGCAGTTTTATAACAGTTCTCCTACTCTCAATATAGGCACTCTGGCAACACCCGACTGCCCATGAAGTACAGCTTTAAGTAAAATCACTACATTTATAAGATGTGTTTGTTCATTTTTCCTTTTATTAATGATTTTCAGTTATTATTTATTAATGATTATTATATTTTTATTATTATTATTATTAAATTATATTATTATTATTAATTTATATTATTATTATATTATTATTATTAATTATTATATATATTTATTATTCATTAATTATTTATTATTTATAATATTATTATATATTATTATATTCAATTTTATTATTTCTGTTTTGTTTTTTTTGGTTCTTGTTAAAATATAGATAAAACTTAAAATTGTTTATTTTGTCATGTTCAGAAATCCAAGAGGAGAGAAACTCTTTAAATTTCCAAAAACAGATTTTCAGACTAATTAATACTCAAGGCAAAATTTCCAATGTGGGTTGTGTTGTTCGGCATACTTTGGGAAGCTCCAAGCGTTTTTAAAATATTAGCCCCTCCCTAGTACTTACTTTGTTTCAAGTGGAGAAACCAACGAACCAGCAGACCCCGCTATGTTTGGCTTTGGGGCCCCAGATTCCAATAGTACCAGTCATATATATTAAATAATAAAGATTGGATTTATATATATTATAAGGTTATTGTAATAATACCGGAGATATACTAGCATAGATAAGATATAGAGAGATTCCTATTCAGTACTATATAGAGAGGCCCGCAAGATCCATACTCAAATCTAGATAATAATTGAATATAAGAATGAATAGATATATATATATAGTAAGAATAATAATATACTATAATATATTTATATATTGTATTATGTATACTTGATTTTGACATATGTATGATATAACTTCATATATATTGATTATTTTATTATATGTTATTTATATTTATTATTTTGATTCAGATATTTTTATATTTATATTAAATTTTATTATTATTTTTTTATATTATTATTCTCTAATTGATGATAGTACCCGCCGCACCTCCCATTCATTTTTGATGTGTGCCAGTGTTTAGTTCTTTATTTCGTCCTTTACTCTTTGTGATATCTAGTGTCTAGCTTTTCTTTTTTATTATTAAATAGTTATACATTCGTTTTATAATCTTATAGCAGTGTATATTATCTTGTATTTTTCTGACTTTCTGGTCAATCTTCTATTTGCTTTTACCTATATAAATAGGTTCAACTCATAATACTCAGTATTTTTTTTTTTACACGATGCTCACCATTTTCACTGGGTCAGCTCCCCTTGTCAAAAGTAATGGTGTGCAAATATAAAAGAAAAAACATTATTAAATTAAAATAAAAATATAAGCTAATATTGAAAAGTTAATCCCATCCTCTCATCTGTTTGCCAACCAATTCCCTTATGGTTAATAAACTTTATTTTTTTAATGCGTATTCAGATATATATACGTCATTTGTGAATTATATGATAATAAGTGAATTCATTCATAACAGATGTGGCTGTGAAAGAAATATGGATAGGCCCACACGAATTGGTGTAATCATAGAATCTCATATAATGTAAAATTCATCTAATCTATCTCGATTTTCTTTTTCTGGGAATCCTATAATACTTTTAATGTTGATAATATTTGCTATGGACCCAATTAAACCAGTATGATTGTCGTTATAAATAAAATAAGTTATTCACTTAATAAGTTGTTTAGTTTTTTTAAAGGTCTGGCACAAATATGGCCGGCCGCCTTCCGGATATAGATATAACCGGAACTTCTTCTTCTAAAATATATCGATAATTATTATTATTCTTTTTTGTATATATAGTATATAATAATATGGTGTATATATTATATATATATATATTAATTTATATATTTATATATTTAATATATAATAATATATTATATATATAAGTAATAGTATTATATATACATGCTTCCATAAAAGTAATAAATTAATCCTTATGGTAATAATAATAATAATAACTAATATAATAATAAATAATAATAATAAAATAATAATAATAATAATAATATATAATAAGTTAATATAATAATATATAATATAATAAAATATAATATATATGTATGCTTACATCTTCGGATATAATAATTTTCATTATTATAATTACACATGTTTGTATTATTTAGACATATAAGTTTAAAAAGAATTTCATGGAATGTCCAAACCGAGAGGATTCAATTGATGTTCCAGAGTATATTCGTTTATTATATATATTCATATTTTTATTATTATTCATTATTATATTATTATATTAATATTATTATGATTATATATTTTGATTATTTGATTATATTATATATTAGATATATAGTATTATTTATCTATTTCTTTTATATTTATCATTATATTTTATTATTATTAATTATTTATATTATTATTATTTTATTATCAAGATTAATTATTATTATTTTATATTATATATTATTATTATTAGCAGAAATGTAGTTAATTTATAGGCAGCTTGAATAATGAATAACAGACATAAATTGCTTTGTAATTGTAAAGTGTTATAAGTATATACAATTTAATCGTACTTTACAATCACACAAGTCATGATTAGATGGAATATTATGTTCTATTATGTATAAATAGATTCACAACAGTTTCTTTATACTAATAGTCTTAATTCAAAAAAAAATAATAATATCAGAAAAAAAAGTCGTCTACAAGTATGGAAGTCAATTAAAAAAATAAAATAAATAACATAATTATTTGTTGAAATTGTTCTAATAATTAAAAATGACTGTAAGATGATCACAAATTAAAAATATAATTAACAATTAAAATAATAACAAAATAAAAACAAATAAGCTCTAGACCTTTAAAGTTGTGTGTAGGAACCACAATTATATTAATTACAATAATATATTGGACTACATGTAAACATAAGGGGCATTATATGTACCTTTTGGCCTGGAAAGGAAAGCTTCTTCTACAATACCTGACTTTGCATTAAATATCGTTCAGATGGGGTAATTTAGATAAGGCAGGTTGCCCGAGTTCTTTATAAAGACACCGGATTAAGTCTTTTATGCTGTATTGATAAGAAAAAGAAAAGATGGACCGGCTTGTTAACTATATTTGTTATAGACGAGAACCGGTTTACTATTTTGGGCACCTTCTATCTATTTCATACTAAAGTGAAATTGTCTTATATTACAAGGCTGGGTCATACACTTTTCGTATTCAATGCACAAAATGTTTTGTGAAAGCATGTGGGTCATGGCAATAGAAATTTGTTCTTTAACTAAATTTTAAGATATTAAATAGACCTCTATCAATATATAATAAAATTATTAATTAAATCATCAATGGGTTGTGAACTAAAACTTTTACAGAATGACATTGATATTTGGAAGGGCGAAATTAATATAACTATTTACTACCATATAATAATCTCAACAAAGCATTTATTGCCTCCGAGATCCGAGCTAAATATGTTCAATATTTATTACTAGTCTTTCAAAAGAGAAGGGCTTTTGTATGTATCCCCAAATAATGATAGATATATAGGTAGCAGGTATTTAATATTATGTTAATAGTATGGAAGAAATTATAGTTTCCCCACATTATATAGGATATATCTGAAATAAAAATAATAGGTGTATGATAAAATATAATTTAAATATATATATATATAATAATAATATATAATACTACCTATATTAAGACCTATATAGTCAATACACATCATTTCTATAATATTCGGTAGGCACCCTCTATTACCTTATCCCCCTGTGTTCATATATATATTTTTTATATTTATAATTAAATATATATATTATATATAATATATATATGAAATATATACTATTATAATGATTATTATTTAATATGTATAACTACTATATATATATTGTATATAACGTTATATATTATATAGATATTAAATAGAAATTATAAATATAATTTTATTAAATATATAGATTAAAATATTAATAGATATATACATAAACGAATATGTAACTGAATAACAAAAAGTATTATATAAATATATTTAGAGAGAATAAATGATTATATTAATCAATTAAAATTATTATTTTAACTATTATATTATATCAATTTTATATATTAAATATTATAAGTATTTAATATATGTATTAGTATATAAATAATATATTAGTGAAATAAAATATAATCATGATAATATTAATAATAATTATATATATTTATATAATACTATAAGGTATCACTAAAAAGTACCAATAATTAATATTGATAATTTTTAATCTAAATTTAAAATTATTATACAGTTTAAAGTTTTCTGTTTTGCTTTATCTCTTATTCTGCTTTATCATTTATTTGGGAACCTTCCCAAATCCGTTTTTGAACTCTCCAAAATCACCACTCCACGCGTTGAGGCGTCACTTCCATCTGCTAACACATAATATTAAAAAGAATTTTATGTAGTAAATATTGGTTAACGATAATATCTATAATATTTTATTAGGCTATTTAACATACAAATTTCTAATATAATATTTAATTAATATTGAAATAGTAATTTAGAAATAGAAATGTCATATACATCTTTTGTCTTCCATTTAAATAATATATAATAATCAGTCAATTTAATATATATGTTAATTATAATTAGTATATCATCATATAATGACCGCTCTAGTAGTATCCCATAGTACGTCACATCAATACTAAAATATAGTTACCAAATAGTATTAACAACTACCTTTAAAAAAAATAAGAATAATAATTAAAAAGAATTATTATTAAAAAATAAAAGTAATATGAAATTAAAATAAGAATAATAAAAATAAAAGATTGTTTTGATGTGATGTATAATAATAATAATACATAAAATAATAATAATAAATTAATTATAATAGTAATAATAATAATCATAATATAATAATAATAATAATATAATATAATGATATTAATAATAATAATAAATAAAAATAAATAATAAATCTATAAAAGTCCCATTAGTTTACAGAGGTAAATGAAGAAATTTGATAGTGATCTGCGTATTAACACAAAGAGGAAAACCTATCAATAAAAAGAAATCTCTGAATAAAGATTTGATATTCATTATATTCTTTTATAATTCATTTAATATCATTAAGTTTCTATAAAATTCTTTAATAGTTTTCATGTTTTCTAGCATTAGTAAAAGTGTGAAAAAAAATTACAGTGATAAAATAATTTTGAACATTTTTCTATTATTTTTTTTCATTCATCTTAATTTTCTGTTACAGTGGAGTGTATCTCTTACCTGATACCCAGAAACGTCACACAAGGTCCGTCATTATACACACACAGCTGCGGTAACCTCAGCACACGTAAAAACATTAATTATTAGTATAGGTAATATGTACAAACCCTCTTAGAATGGTAAAGTCTTTTCCCTTTCTTGGATCTTCGCATTTTTGGACCCCACTGTTTTATCACCAATCAAACGGTTTGTGTAAGAATCGCCGACGAGTGGGGCCTCGTCACTCTCTGACGAAATATCCATATACCCCTAATCATATATAATTTCTAATTATACTCTTGTATAACACCAAGATAACGTTAGTTAGAATATAATTAGGATATAATATATATCTATATATTATATAATAGTGTGTATATATATTTATGGTATCTTAATATGATAGTATATCGTTTTATAGGAGTACAAATAATAATATAATAAAATTAATAATATCATAATAATTAAAAATAATAATATATAATATTAATAATCACATAATAATATAATATCATATCAATAATAATCAATTTAATTATCTATAATAATCATATTTAATAGTTTATGCTAACTCTAGGAAAATTTATCGTAACTCACTAGTTAAAGTGAAATAATTATTTTTTATTAAATAAATTGTAACTAACTTAGATTAAAATAACATAAATAGATTTAAATACTATATTTGTCTTGAAGTTATCCTTTAGTCGACGACTTGAAATCATAAATCATGGATTCTATGATGTATCAAGAGATTACATTTTCGCGGTCAATTGATTTTCATGCTTGGAAAACCCCGGCAACTGTAATTATAAAAGCTTTCTCGGAATATAGGCGTCTCATTCAGGTTCTTATTCAACTAATATTTGCATAATACCTTCAATATGATATTCACTTTCTTCTT
>JABUQX010139453.1:5000-10000 GCA_015478945.1 Trachelipus rathkii | reverse complement strand
AAACTATAAAATGAAGCTGTCTTTTCCTTTAACTCATCGATTGTTATGAGTAGTATGTGGAAAGGATGTAGATATGTCAATGCATAAGCAGGTGTATTTTCAGTAGAAAACCGTAATTCCAAAGAAGAGTTTATAGAATCCAGATACGGAATTATTAAGGATCTTCTCCAGAACTTCGTGGAATTTGTTGCTGGATGGCTGCTGCGGTGCTGCTGCCTACCAACAATCCGTGGTATATTCATATCAAGTCCCAGTTGCTCGGCGATTTGATTAGCTTCTTTAACACTTCATCGGTGATTTTTTCTTCCCGATGGCTCCTATCCATTTCCACAATATGTTGAATGTGCTGCGAGGTTTTGATTATCCAAGGTCTTCGATTGGAGAGCATTTTACAACTGGCTCTAACATCGCAGAGTATTTCACGATCAATATCATAGCCATGATGAATGACGACTTACATACCGCTGAATGCAACTGAAAAGCGTTTTCTTGTGGCGGTATTTCCTTCAATGGAAAGGATTTCTAATGCTTGCATCATTCGTACAAAGTGCTCCTTAAACAATCTGATGCACTTGTGTTGTTCAGACCATCTGGTCTGGCATAGGCTTGGGATGTTTGGTATTAATTTTCTTACGAAAAAACGTAATAATGTCCTTTATAGTTCCCACAGTATTGCGGATTTCTGGTATTGTGTTCAAATCATTTACTACTAGATTTTTTTTGTGTGAAGAGCAATGAAAGAACAATGCTTTTTTATACTTTTTCCGCAATATTGCTTGGACACCTCCTCCTTTGCCAGACATCGTAGAACAGCCATCGAAACCCAAGCCCACGCATTTCTCGGGATCCAGTTCCTCGGTCGTGACAAAATCGTCAATGGCTTTCGCAATGGTTTTTGCGTCAAGCGCTTTCAATTCTACAAAGCCAATAAATTCCTCTTTGACTTCATCGGACTCTTTGTCGAAATAGCGCAACCCTTTGGATAATTGTTCCTTTCCAGAAATATCAGCGGTTTCATTACACTAGTAATCTATACGCGCACGCTTCCTTTACCTTATTAACGATGCTTTCCTTATAGTAGTACTAATATAGAGAAATGATTTTATTCTGAATCTGAACTGATTGGTATGTGGCATTTTTTTCCTTTTCAAAATGGTTTTTCAATGACTGACTCCGGCATCCATTCGTGCTGCACAAATCTTGCGACACTCCCTAATTATGATGCTTACCCCGAAGCGGTTAATCGCGCGTACCAGAAAATGTCACACATGAAATTATTGAGATAAAAAATTTTATTTTCTTTTAGATTTTCTTAGAATGCTGGTTAATTTGGATGTCTACCGGCACGTCCTGTAGGAACAATCTTGCAGCTTCAACAGCAGTTTTATGCCACTCTGTGTTTGTATGTCCCTTACAAACCGCATTAACATCCTTATATTTAGTGAAAGGTCTTATTATTAAAGAGCCTAGGACCCTCTCTGAACTTTTATTTGCTGGAAATAAAATAAAACTTGCAAAATGCTCCCTTTAGGCGCCTGGAGTATGTCAGCCAAGGTGAATATGTCTCCAACCATTTATAATTATTGAATTTCCTCTTTAAGTGGGTATCATCTTCCAAAAAATTATAGGTCTTTGGTGGAATCCAACACTTTTTCAGTAACTGCTTCTTTCTCAGTCGAAATCATAGATGAATGTCCAACGTATCTACCAATGTCATTTTCGTGACTGTCATCTACTAAAACGCTAGCTCCGAAATCTGGACCCATATCTTGACACGTCAAGGTGTTGCCTTGGTGTGGGTTCTTCATCATGTAAAATATACGAAGTAGGGAGGGATTGCCCCTTTGTGTAGTCTTAGTTGACTTATTGGTATCTTCTTCGTTTTTTTCACCGCTACCATTTCCATTTTTATCTGAGACCTTCCTTTTCAAAGTTTTTTCAAGCAATTGGTAAATATATGTATATATATACATATATATATATATATATATATATACTTAAGATATATATATATATATATATATATATATATATATATGGTTCTACTACTGTAAATCTCTGCCACATATGGTCATAGTCTAATAATTTTACTAACATTAAAATATGTTAACAGAAAAATCAAAAGTATAGCAAACATGTTGAAAACCACTAATTTCTGTGTTGTAATGAAATATAGTTTTTTAAAATGAAGCTAACCTCATGTGGACAAGTAAGATCATATGTTACAAAATTCCTACTTTTAAGAAGTAAATACACAAAATTTTATTATAATATTTAAAGTAAAACGTACCTACCAAGGAATCTCCTAATATCCATGATTCTGATGAAATTGAACTATAACTTTACACTGAGGCAGTGTTGAATTATAGAGTGGCGCATCGGAGTGATAATTTCAATGCTACTTTGAACCTTAAACACTTAATAAAGAGTTGAGAATCCGACTGAACACAAAATCTAGAATTTATATATACATATCAACATTAAAAAAAGTATAGATAGAATAACAACACAGTTCTTATCTACAAATTAAAAGAGCATATAAAATGAGTGAGAAGACCCACGAGAGAAATGTGATAAAATGACGACTGCAACTAGCCTTTAAATGTGGACTCGTGTATAAATATATAAATATATATATATATATATACAGTGGCGTATGTGGGGGCAGCTATGGCTTCGAAATTTTCTAGACACTAAAAAAATTTAAGTATCATATCCGTTAATAATATAAAGTGCAGAAGTTAAATTAATTTTATATAATTCGTCGCTGTCAGGAACAAATCTCGTAGGTCCATTAGTTAAAACTAAACTTGAAACCATCAGAGAAAATGCAACATTAGAATTTCAGCTGATTTTTGAAGTATGTGTAAGCGCATCTGAATCTGAACTGAGTATTGAAATTGCTGTACCAAGAATTAACAAATTTCAAAAATACAGACCCAACATTCCTACTTCCGACCCACAGACTTATTATCGCACATCCATTTTTATACCATTTTTATTCCATTTTTATATATATTAGGAGAGAGGTTTTTAAATTTTCCTTGCAATTTGTCATATCGAACGGTGTAATGTGCTATATGAGAAGATAAAAGATTGTGTATTTTACAATGAAGATCTCGAAAGCCCAAATGAAGGTTTAGTAAAAGCAGAATGGGATTTATGGAAGTTGAAAAGGCATCACAGCACAGGTCGCCCAAAAGCAACAATAGATGGAAAGTTTCTTGTTCGCAGTCACAATTTCCAAATATTTACATCTTGTTGCAAATACTGGCAATTTTACCCGTGGTTAATGCTTCAATAGAAAGAAGCTTTTCAACATTAAGACTTCTGAAAGCTACTTGAGAAATACTATTGGAGATGAAGACTTATTGGACTTCCCCTCCTCTATATATACATACATCGAAATATTGAAATAAAAATTGATGATGTTATCTCGGACGTCGCTCACTCTCATATCAGGCGATTAAATTTAACAACTTAGGTAAGATGATTTTTAGTAACTATATAAATTCTTTCCATTTTTTCTTAGGAATTTAATATTTTGTCCTTCCACTTTATTACTTCATATATATTATGAAGATATATATATATATATGAGTTATATTATTATATATATATATATATATATATATTATATTATTATTATATATATATATATATATATATATATATATATATATATATATATATATATATATATATATATATATATATATATATATAGATATATATATATATATATTATTATATATATATATATATATATATATATATATATATAGTTATATATATATATATATATATATATATATATATATATTTATATATATATATATATATATATTATATATATATTTTTTTGAAAGTTGAAAAATATAACTACCTCAAGGGATAATATTAATCTGTATATATATATATATATATATATATATATATATATATATATATATATATATATATATATATATATATATATATATATATATATATATATATATTATTATTATTATATATATATAAATATATATTTATATATATATATTATATAGTTATATATATATATATATATATATATATATATATATATATATATATATATATATATATAGTTATATATATATAATATATATATATATATATATATATCGTAAAAAACGTACTTAACGGCCACCCGAACGGGATGTTGGATAAAAAAAATTCGCAGGTAGACTCTATAAGAGTAAACACTTCTAGGGGGGGCCCCCCCCCCCCCCCCCCTGACGACGCCCATGTTGGCCTTGTTTGATTTTTTCATCAGAAAAAACTGTTTGGAATGAGGGAGGATACACTGATTTAAATAATTTATACATCAGCATGCAAAAGCACGAAAGATCACAGCGACATATAAAGTCATATTTATTCCTCAAATCATTCGGTAATGTACGTGTGGATGTTATGTTGGATGAACAAAAAAGATTTGATGTCCAACAACACAATGAAAAGGTTGCTAGAAATAGAGAAATTCTTCGCAGGTTAATAGATGCGGTCATATTCTTAGGCTGTCAAGAATTATCTTTTAGGGGCCATAATGAAACAAATGAATCAAATAATCGTGGAAATTATGTAGAACTTCTGCAGTTGATGAGCCGGTATGATGAAAAATTAGCAAACCACCTATCAACAAACAATTTTCTCTGGAGTTTCGAACAGAATTCAAAATGATTTAATTGAATCAATTCAAAATGTAATTCTTAGTGAAATCCATTCTGAAATTTCTGATGCAAAATTCATTGCAATTCTCTTAGACGAGACATCAGACGTATCAAATATTTCACAGTTATCTACTGTTTTACGATACCTTACAAAAGAAAACGAAATAGTAGAAAGATTCCTTGGTTTTACAGACGTAAGTCTTGACCGCTCGGCAGATGCTTTAGCTCAACATGTTTTTCGCTGCATAGAAAATATTAAAGGTGAAAGTAAATTAATTTCTCAAACCTATGATGGAGCCGCTACCA
>JABUQX010139452.1:17500-30000 GCA_015478945.1 Trachelipus rathkii | reverse complement strand
CTACCGCCTTCTGTATTTTAGCTCCAAGACCTTGGCATTTTATCGACTTCGAGACCTAGGCCGTAAGGAGACGTGCGAAGGATTTCCTGACTACTCGTACCTGGATATTTCTGTGAACAAAAGGCCAACAACCCTTTCAATCCATTGTGAGTGACCAAGTGAGGCCATAGACAGTTCCAAACTCAACCTTTGTTCAAGAGCTAAGTGGTGGAAAAATATCAACCAGAACTTCTTACTGTTTTATTGTGAGTAAGAAATTAAAAATAAAGTATATTTTTTGTACAAAAACAGACATTACATTAAAAATAAAGTAAAATAGAATAGGAAATATTATACAAAGTGGTATATGTTATGTTATAATCGTTAGATCTTAACATACGTTATGCTCATTTTGTATAACAATTTCAATAAATAAAATACACAACAAAAAGTGTTTTCTTTTATAAATAAAAGCAAATGTTATTGCTTTATTAAAACTAGAGCTACAATAAAAGCTTTAACACATAGGTGACAGAAAAAAATCACCATAAAAAAAGGCCATTAGGAAAAGATAAAAAGGCCATTCACTTTATTTTATTATTACTATTTTATAAATAAATAAATATAAAAATAGTGTGATAAAAATAGAAAGAATTTAATAGATTGTTATTTTTATTTTTATTTTTGTTTTTTTTTTAAAGCAAAGTTATCAAAAAATAATATAAAATCGTTTGATTGTATTTTTATGTATGGTTCCAAAGTAAGAAGTTTAAGAATATATAAGAAAACAATACAATCAACCCCTTTAAATCAATTAATTAAAATTTAATTAATTTTTTTTATTCTTCTAAAAGATAAAGAACACTTAGTTAATAACAACTGTGAAATTTTTTTTATTAAATTACCATAATTAACGTAATAATAGCCATAGATAGATTAGAAATATCTCAAACAGCAAACAGCGTATCATAAGAAAGATGATAAGTCGAAAAGTGTGTTCATGTATCCGTTTTTGTTTACGTTTGTAGTTGAATGGAGTTCAATTTAAAAACGTCAGCAAATCGTAAAAAATATAGTATTCATTCAACTCGAAATGAATGGGAGTGTAAGGGATAAACTTAGCTCAGCATTTTTCGAGAGAAGCAGGAAGTAAACAAAGACAGCATTGGGAAGGACAGCATTGATGCGGAAGTGCCATTCGCAGGACGAATTACGATCTTGGCCCAGTGAACAGATTCATTCATTTTTATTTTCTTTTTTTTTTAGCTATACACACACACACACACATCTTATATATATATATATATATATATATATATATATATATATATATATATATATATATATATATATATATATATATATATATATATATATATATATATATATATATATATATATATATATATATATATATATATATTTCTTTTTGCTTTATTTAATTTATGCATGTACTAATCATTTTTTCGTTATAATTACGTATCAATAATATATATCGTAACTCATAGAGTATATACAGGTAAATAATTTTGAAAAATCGTAAGGTCAAACGAAAATGACCTTTTACCCATAGAAAATTTAAACAAGTGAAAATTTCGAATATTTTGGTTTCTTATCCGTTTTTTTTAGTGTGGCTAAAATGCCAGAGTGTTTTTTTTTTTTTTTTTTTTTGTGATTTAAATAATAGTGTTTTTTTTTTTAAAAAAAGTTTTGTGATTTAACAAAAATATAATTTAAAAGTTTCAAAGTGAGAAAAATCCTTTTAGACAAGACAAGGGCCACCCATACAAAGGCCCCCAAGACAAAAGGTCAAAAAGGTCAAAAAGGTCAAAAAGGTCAGAAAAAAGGTCAAAAAGGTCAAAAAGGTCACAGAACACAGAAATTGCTCTAGTTGACCCAGAATACAGAAAATTATATTATTTTTGACCTAAAAATATTAGAAATTGTTTTCTTTGACCCAAGAACAGCAGAAATAGTTCTATTCAAACCTAGAAAATTAAATATTCATTCCACTGACCTAAAATATTTTAGAAATTGTTTTATCAACCCCAAATCTTTAGGAAAAGATTCTACCACAACAGAACTTTAAGAAACCATAAATTATAACAGAATTTGAAAAATAAATTCATATACTAACTGATTCCAACTCAGAGAATATTTAATAGAAAAATATAGAACAATTTGGAAAAACATTGAACAATTTTGAAGAACATAAGAACAAACAAAGGTCACAGCTTAACCTTTGACAAAAAAGGTCCAGAAAGATGACCTTTAACATTTAAAGAACACACCCGACTAGAAAAAGGGGATAGTTGTTTATTAATTACAGATAACCAATTAATTATAGAACTTTGAAATTTTTTAAACAAATTTTGATAGAAAAATATTTTTATTTTTTAAACTTAGAAATATTGAACTAAAAGTGATTAAATTTTAAATTTTTAAATTTAATAGTGAATAACTATAGACAGTGTTTAATAATTGAAATTAAATAACAACTAAGTGTATTTATAAACAATAATATTAATTAGAACAGAAAGAACTAATAAACAATAATATTAATAAATAAGCACTTAGAAAAATAATTTCAATTAATAATTATAACTCCTTTGTTTGAGTTTTAAATAGAACTTTATATATTTTCTTAGAAACATAGAAAATTTTTGAAATATTGAAAAACAGTTTGAATATTTTTGAAACATTTTGAGAAAATATTTTGAAAACTTAGTGATATTTTTCTTTAAAAATATTTTACAAAAGAAACTTTGATTTGTATTTAGACAAGCTCAACAGAAACAGAGCGACATAAAAAAGTTGAGAAAACTTTATAGTGTCTTAACAATCCAACAAGACAAATAGGATTGTTTAATAATACAGAAACTTTATAAATATTTTAACTTGAACTAATTAACGATTAATCATGACTATGTTTGAACCAATAGTCTTAACTGTATTCATACTTTCTACATTGTTTCTCGTTCTCTGCTACCTGGTTCAAAGGGCTATAGCTGGACCAGTTGACCCTAACGGAGCTTCAGGAGGACCTGAAGGAGATAATAAGGACTCAACAGAGAACATGGATGAAAACACAGACGATATAGATAAAGAAGAAAATACAGAAGATATTAATAAAGATGAAGAACATGACATAACAGAAGTAAATACAGGAGCAAAACCTAAAATAAGGAAACCCACACAAAAGGATATGGGACTTCCTCCAGTATATTTACCCCCTTCTAACATTGATACAATGTCATTAAACCCAAATCAGAAAACAGCATGGGATTGGTATCAACCAGCAAAAAAAGAAATTAAAGAAAAAATACCTAAAGTACTCCAAAAGACAAATGTTTTGGACAATACTTTTAATATACATTTAAAGACAGAGGGGGCTACCCCCCCTTCAAATAAAAAGAAATCTTACTCTTCCTGGAATGGCCAAACAGAAATTTTTAATAATAGAAGTGAGTTTAGTGAAACTTGGGGTCAGAACAAACCAAGTGAAACTCTATATGGAGGACAACCCCAGAATCCGTGGGGGCCATCACAAAATATTTTAAATAATCCCTTAAGTATGCAGCCACCTTCTACAAGCTGGCAACAACCCCTTCCAACAATGCAAACGGGTTACAATCCATACCCATATGGACTTCCTTATGGAGGATATTACCCCAATAATGTGTTTACACCTCCATTTCCAGAATTACCTAAAGAACTAAAATTGTATGGAAGAAATACCAAGACACAAGCTTGGGTAGGAATTAAATTTGAAGATTACCTAACTACGTTACAAGAGAAAATACGCACGTTGGGCCTAATAACTGAACAACAGAAAATAGACTTTGCTAAGACTTACCAAATCTCTTCTGATTTTACACAGAGGCCAGACAATTATATTCCAAGGATAGCAGCTTTTCTAGGTGCAAGACCCTAGAAGACTTTTTGATCCAATTAAAGATTTTTCTCAAGCCAGAAAAAGCTGAGACAATCTTCTGTTTATTGAAACAATTCATGAAATTTAGAAGGAAGCCACATATAACCCTTACTGAATTCATGTTGGACTTGAAGAATCTCTTGTGGGAATATCAGAGAAAACTCATCGATATTGAGACTTCCTTTGGATTTACTTCTCAACAAATAAATATCTTGATTATGACTAAGAAATTAGAGAGTATGGAAGAACTTAGAGATCATAAAAGATTAAGAGAAAAAGTATTAAAGATTTTTAATCCTGACTTAAGTTTCGTAGAAATTTTGGAGAAACTTAGCCAGATAGAAGAAGGAGTCTTATTCCAAACTAACCATAGAGTAGAACAAGCTGGAAGAAATACAGCTAGAGTATTCTATTCAGATAATAATAACAATAATAACAGTGAAATTAGAAAAGAAAGAACCATGTACAACCCTTCCATGAAGAACAAGAGCATGGAATGGAGAAATAAAGAGAATACTTCTAAATTTTCAGGAAAAAGGACAAGCCCTTCTCCAAATATAAGACTTAATAAAGGAATAGTTAAGAAACTTTCCAGTAAAGAGATAAAGTCAATGGACTATTGCCTAAAATGTGAATCTCTAGGTCATCATTCCAAAAACTGTGGTTGGAACACAACATATTGCAGAGTATGTTGGAAATTCCACACCAGGGGTTCGACGTCTAATTGTAGGAATGCCCCTGTGTGGATCCCTAAAGAGACTGAAAACAACATGATAATACCATACAATAACCCCACTGATTTTGATAAAGGGGTTAAAGCTCGAAAAGTCGAGATAAAAAATGACTCAAATATAAGAAAGTCAAACTCTTACTCAAAGAATGAGCATAGCTATCAGGGTAAGAGTCCTAAGAAAACAACTAGAGTTCATCTGATTACAAATCATCAAGCTGATCCAGAAAATGAAGAAATATCTGGAACCGAAGATGAAGAAGAAGAAAATGAACAGTTTTTTACACCCGATCTCTCTGAAAGAGAGCAAAATTTTTAGGTTCAGGCAAAGATTTAAATGAAGAAAGAGAAAATAGAACAACAATTAAAGAAAATATTCCAAGTTTAAAGAAGAGAGGTATTTTAGTAACATAAAGTTTCTTTGGTGTAGGAATTAGACCCCCAAAATTGGGATGTCATTATTTTTTGTCAATATTTTTGACTCCAGCGAAAGGTCAGAACGATGTTGAAGTTCATAGCCTTCTAGATTTAGGGAGCACGACCTGTTTGATTTCGTTGGATAGATTAAAGGAAATAGAAAAAGAAGGAAGATTTAAACTACCTCTTAAAGCGGCTAGTATTATAGTCCAAGGGATTGGAACACAGATGATCCATCCTATAGGAGAAGTTGATCTACTATTGAGACTACACCAACAGTATTACCCAGTTACCTTTTTAGTGTGTAAAACTGAAAGTACTGGAGCTTGGAATGGAATTTTATTAGGTACAAGTCTTTTAGCTAACCTACCTATAACCATAGACCTTTCTTCATCACATTTAAATCTTAAAGAAGAGAATAATGAAATAAAAGTTAAAATCTTTGCCAAACAAGGAAGCTACTTTCTCATGAATCAAGACAAAAAGATGATTAAGAAAGATAGAATAATTAATAATCATAGAAAAATTTTTATAAATAACTCTAATGTGAATAATAGGCTTAAAATAAATAATTATAGTAATAGCTGTAAGAAAGTAATTAATAAAGGCTCAATTGAAAAGCCTTCAAAGAGAATAATTGATAAAGGCTCATTGAAAAAGCCTACAAAGACAGAAATCAATAAAGGCTCATTGAAAAAGCCTAGAAAGATAGAAATAAATAAAAATAATGTTGTTCTTCAAGAGAACAAAGAAAATTCACAACTTCCTCCAATAGAGGAAGGACCTTTAATAGCAAATGAAGAAATAGAAGTTCAATTGTTATTAATAGAAGAAACAATGGCACCTGCTCATTCTTATGGTTATTTGAAAGTCAGACCTGAGAATAAAAGAGTATTGAAACTGGAAAAGAAGTGTTTAATAACACCTGCTTTTTCCTTAGGGCCATTATATTTTGCAAATACTGTATGCCCAGTAAGAAATAATGAAGTAATCTTAAGTTATATTAATTTAAGTGACAAACCTTTTTATTTAAAAAGAAACAAATACATAGGAAAATGTCATCCTATTTTAAAAATTAATGGAAAAGAATATTTTAATAAAACTACTACTACTACAGAAAATAAGCAAATAGGATCTACTTGTATAGTAACCTGCTCAGAAAATCTGTCAGATAAACAGTTGAAAAATGCATACAGAGAAATTATAACAGAAAATTTAAGTAAAGAAGATGCAGATGTATCTATTTTACAGAAACCTGAACACTTAGAAGAATTATTGGACTTATTAATGGAATACAAAGACGTTATTGCTTTAGACGATGATGCAGTTCCTGTTTGTCCCATACAGAAATTTGAAATAGAACTTACCCCAGATGCCCCAAAGATTATTTTTAGAAAACAATATCGTCTTCCACATCGCTACTTGGAAGACATAGATAATTTTACAGATGAAGCTTTAAAGAAAGGATATATTAAAGCCTGTTATTCGCCACATAGTTCACCTCTATTGGTGGTGGCCAAAAAGAATTCAAACAAACCTAGAGTCTGCATTGACTATCGGTACTTAAACTCTTTCAGCGTGCCAGACTGTGTTACCCTTTGCCCTCGATAGACGAAATATTTTCGTCCCTAGGAGGCAGTACCATTTTTACTAGTGTGATTTAATCGACGCTTATCATTCCCTCGAAGTTGAGGAGGAAACACAGAAATTAATGGCATTTAGGACAAGAAAAGGCTTATTCTGCCCAACCAGATTATTATTTGGGCATAGAAATGCCCCTAGTACCTATGCAAGGACAATGCAAGTCGCGTTGAACCATTTATTAGGACCTATCGCTCAAGTATATTTAGACGATGTCTTAATCATGGGTAAAAATAAGACAGAACATTTTGAAAACTTAAAGAAAGTTTTTACTGCATTTAGAAAAAACAAATTGAGCACTGTTAAATTGACAAAAATGCTTCCACTTTATTACAAACCTCCAGTTACTTTACTTCTAGGATTTAAATAAGGAAGAGACGGAATTCACCAGTTATCAGCGAAGATAGAATCAATAAGAGTTTCGTCCCTCAACAAGGTAAAGAAACACAATCTTTATTAGGATTTTTCTCATATTTTCGCTTCTTAATTAGTGACTTTGCACTAATTGCGAAACCATTATATAATTTAATAAAGAAGAATGTTAAGTTTGAATGGAAAGAAGAACACCAAAAAGCATTTGAACTCTTAAAAGAGAAATTGGTTGTTCAACCTCAGTTAACTTTTCCAGATTATTCCAAGCCATTCTTTATAGGTACAGACGCCTGTAACTATGGAATTGGAGGAGTTCTTTATCAACTGTCAGATGATGGCAAAGAAAAGCCATTATCTTTCGTTTCAAGAGTGTTAAGAGGCAGTGAATTAAACTACGATACCATAGAAAAGGAATGTTTAGCCGTTGTTTTTGCGCTTCAGAAGTTCAAAAACACCGTGTTCGGCTATGACATCACTATATTAACCGATAACCAACCTCTTTGCTTTATTTTTCGCAATAAGCAACAGACAGGACGATTAGCTCGTTGGAATTTATTTGTCAATAGCTTTTCACCAACTATTAAGTATAAGACAGGAAAAACTAACATACCGCCTGATTATTTGAGTAGGCATCCAGCGAAAGCTCCAAACGTTTATTTCTTTAAAGGAGAAAAGAAGCCGATGCTGCCAAGAAAAGATTTTATTTTAACGAAAGAAACTTTCAATAGGGAACAAGAAAATTGCCCTAGATTAAAAGAATTGGTAAAGTGGGCTAAAGAAAACCCCAATACTTATCCACACATTTTCCATAAGAAAGTGTTGTACTATGCAACAAGAAAGGAACCTTATGTAATACAGGTCCCAGATAGCATGATCTACTCTGTGATTGATCATTGCCATTCTTCACTTGGAAGTGGGCATGGAGGACAGCAAAGGACTGAAAAACGAGTTAGAGAAAGATACGTTTTTCCTCATCTGAGTAAGTTAGTAAAGGAGTACTGTTCCCAGTGCGTGTCTTGTGCTAAAGTTAAAGGTCCTAGACCTCCAAAAGCAGAAATTAACAGATGGCCTCTTCCTTATACTCCGTTTTCCAGAGTACACGTGGATAGTATAGGAAAACTTCCCACATGTTCAATTTCAGGTGCCAAACACATTATCGTATTTAGAGATGTTTTGACTCGTTACTGCGAGTTAGTTGCCTGTAAATCAAGAACAAGTCAAGAATTTGCTCAAGCTTTACAAGAAAGGGTGATATGTCGGCATTCAAGCCCAGAAATTCTAGCTTCGGACAATGCCCCAGAATTTACCTCAGCTGCCTTCAAAGAGCTATGTAAAGCTTGGAGAATAAAAAAGGTTAATATTCTGCCCTATAAACCAAGCCAAAATGGGGTAGTTGAAAGATTGAATGCGGATATAGAAAATTTCCTCCGTCATTTTGTAAAAGACAATCATCGAGATTGGTCCAAATACTTATCTTTTGCTCAAATAGCTATTAACACATCGTATAATCGATCAATTGGATCATCTCCACATTTTATCCTACATGGATACATAAAGAGACTTCCCTACGAGATGCCTGACTATGTCTCTCCATTTACAAATAAATCTGAAAATAGAAAATTCATTTCAGATGAAGTAGATGTCGTAGTGGAAAGAATGGAAGCAATAAGAGACTTAGCAAGAGAAAATCTAGAGAAAGAAACAATTAAAGCTATGGAACAGCAGCACAAACATGCCACACAAAGAGAATTAAAAGTGGGCGATTATGTTTTTGTAAATGCTGTCAAGAAGCCAGAGCAAAGTTCAAAATTGAACAAAAGATTTGAAGGACCTTTTATTGTGAATCAAATAAAAGAGCCAAATAAACTTATGCTTTCGTGTTTAAATTCAACGAAATTATTTCCGGTTCACCGGGATAATGTAAAAATAATTCCAGTAGAAAAGATTACAGAATCTCATTTTTCTTTTGATAATGATGAGATTTGGAATCCTGATGCTATTCAAGAAACATTAGATTCCCCAAAAGATACAACAGAAAGAACAACAACAAGAGTGGAACCTGAAGAAGTAGACCAACAGGAAGATGATCAAGAATCTCCAACCACTTCTTCCTGGATTCCCCTAATTTTTATTACGAATAACGTTCTACCAGAGGATCAACACAAGAACAACAGGAATCCTGGAGAAACACAAAACTTCTTGTAACAAAGATAATACTTGATACTCCTCAAGGAAGGTAGATTTGATGAATTCTACTCCGCAAACAAAGACTTCAAGTAAGAGGATTATAGACATCTCTGTCACAATCAGACAAGAGCGATTCATATATTTCAGACAGTTCTGAGCACGAGGAACAGCCTGTCATTGCAGAAGTACAAGAGGATACTTTGGTAACACCACTTGCAGAAGAAACTGTAAGGGAAAATGTGCCAAGTTCCGCTGAAGCACTTCCCAAAGATGATGTGGTAACACCTCCAGAAGATTTTATGGATTTATCAACATCTGAAGGCCCAAGAGATGATAGAAAAGAAGATCCGTCGTATAGACCTCACCAGCAATTCAGAGGTCCGAGGGATGTGGAACCGAGGATTACAAGGAGTCAAACAAGACAAAGAGAGCATGAATCTCTTCCATCTCTACCACCAAGAACTGAAGAAACAACAAAGGAGTCATCTGAAACAGAGTTACAGAGACCACCAGTTGTTTTGGCCATTGGAAATGACTAGAAGAGGAAACAGACTCTTTACTTGCCTCCTAAGAGTTAAAACTCTTAAAATTGTAAAAAATTTTGTAAATAAATTCTTTTTATTTTATTTTATTGTTCATAACCTTTAGGTTAAGTTTTATATTTTATATTACAAAAATTGTTACACTACATAAACATTTTTTACACTTTTCTACTCATAATCATTTAGTATAAGTATACATATTTTTTATTATTAGTATGTTCGTTACGAATTCGGAAAATTTTTTTTTTCCCCCAGGGTCCAAAGTTTATTTTTAAAAACTTAAAAAAATCAAAAAAAAAATCGAAAAATTTTTATTTACCTTTATTTATATTTAATTTTTTTATTATTAATATATTTAATAATATTCAATAAATAATAATAAATTAATAATAAATTAATAATAATTTCAACTCATTAGTATTAGAACTAAAGTAATATCCCTTAAATTAGCAGAAATTAAAAGCTTACCATGGGATTCACTCCCAAACAAGATACAAAAGAGCTGCTTTCGAATTGGGAGGAGACATACTTAATATTTTATTTGGTACCGCGACTGACAAACAAATTAAATTTTTAAGAAAGAAGATAAATATTTTAGGAACCTTTGCGAGTACCTCAAACTTACTAATTAATGAACTAAAAGAATAAATTTAAAAGTCAAATACCGAACATTAGCAGAATTCTCAAATTAACTATACAAAAATTAATGAATTCCAAAACAGATTTCACTTGCAACCCATAACATACTCAATCAACTAGGTAGTATAAAATCATTACTTACATTAGTTGAACATTCCACTAACAGTATTACAATGATACATCAATTAGTTATCACCTCATTACAATTAGCAAAAAACAAGATAACTAATGATCAACTTTATTCACCCATCTTTTTATTACCATATATACTAGAAATGACAAAAACCACCAAACTACATCCTATTATACCGTTAGAAGCATCAACATATCATTCATTTTTGACATACTCATGGACTATAAAATCAACCACTAACCCATACGAATTAATTACATTAATTCCATTTATTTCAAATGAAAAATTTATTTCATATAAATTAATTCCATTCCCAACATACATTCCGTTTAATGAATCGTCCGTTCAAATAATTTATAATATACCGAACAAATATCTTTTTCGTTAATTATGGGGACAGGAGAAAAATTATTAACTTATTTGCGGGAATTCAGCTCACGATTTATTGTCGTAACCATAGGGAAAACAGCGGTTTTGCCCTCAATCACAACCATTTACATCCATATTGATGACAAAACATGCTTGCTATCGCTTCTGCTTAATTTCACTACTAATTTTTCGTCATGTCCTATAACTATTTTCAAATCTAAAGAACCTTTCACAGTAACCCTAGGATATTTTACTATCATATCTTTTGCAGAAAAAATTAGAGCTTCCATATCCTGCGAAAGACCTCACTCCGTACAACATATGAATAATTTTATTTCAATTATCCTCACGGTTTGTACTTTTCTACCTCTGCTAATTATCCAATATTTAAACCCCATTCATTAGAGAAGAATTTTCATTTAACTCATTAATTGCTCAATCTTGATAAAGTTTTGTTTAATTTTTTAATTTTTGTTTGCTTTACCAAATATCTCTTCAGCATTATTTCCAAAGTTTCAAGTAATGAAGGAAGTTCAGTGGAATAAAAGACTGGACAGTATTAATAATACATCTACCTTTAACTCCTTATCTTTGCTCAAGTTAAATTAAATCCCATATATCGCGTGGAGGAGAAGGAATCTAGGGCGATTTATTCATTTTTATCATAGTGATTATTTATTTGACTTGGTCTTATAGAAAAGCATTGTGTAGAAAATGTTTGAAAGAATTAAAGCACGAACCCCAAGATATTCAATTGCATAATATACCCATTTCAACCCTTCCAATAGAGGTAACCCCAGTTCAAAATTCCCCACAGAATCAAATTGAAATTGAACCCTTGGTACAACCTCCCATAAAATTTAGGCAATCATTAATACCCAAACCTCCTATGCCACCACCTATTCCATATAGACTATCTACTTCACAAGAAGTGGAATTATATTCTAATATCGCTAACTTGGACTTAAAATCCCTATGAATTTTGTAATTTGAATTTAACAATCACGTAAATAGAATTAAAATCCTTTTATGAATTTTAATTTTTTGATAGCATGTTATTATGGTAAATTTTATTTTTCAATAAGTAAAACAATAAAATAGGTTTATTGATCATAAAAAAACCTATAATTCAAATAAATTCTGCTTAGCATTTCACTCTCTCAAGCTTAAGATCTATTGCAACACTTCTGCTTAACTGAAATCGCTTTTTTATTATCTTCATTGGCATTTTTTATGTTTTATTGCTCGTAAAACAGGGCTCAAGATTTCGTAAGATCCTTGTGACTCACGATTCTTAAATTCGGGAATAAATCCAATTCCTAATCCAAATAAATCCTTTTAGGAATATAATCCAAATCTGGATTTATACCTGTAAAACCACCTCCGAACTTTACTTAAAAAGAGATAGAAAATGGTGGGAGAAGAGAGGGAAAACATTTAGGGAGTAAAAGAGAGTAGAGTAGGGGACGCGAGGGGCCAGGAGGGAACGAGCTTTTAAAAGGGCTAGATCATAAGAAATTTCATTCGTTCGGGGCTATCACTTGCTTAGGAAACAGC
>JABUQX010139452.1:0-12500 GCA_015478945.1 Trachelipus rathkii | reverse complement strand
ATAGGCCTCTACTTCTTCTCTTGTATGATCATCTAACATTCTTCCCTCCTCTTCCTGGGTCAAACAAAATGTCCCCATCATCCAAACGAGTCGAAAAATACACACACATTTTGCTTAAATGTTATTTTATGAAAAAAGAAAACTAGATCAAAATTCTAGAAGTAAAAAAAATATCGTTGATTCGATACTGAAAATAAAATATCGATATATCGATATATCGGTTAAAAAAATATCATCGATATTTTTTCGATACTATCGAAAAAAATATCAATATCGATATATATCGGTCCTCTTGCGGCATCCCTACCTAATATTGGCGTCGCTTCTACTGGAAGATAGGCTTATCCGCGAAGTTGGCCCACCGGCATCAACGCATTGAATATTTTGCTTTAGAGTTGGCAGAATGGTATTCCTGCATAAATAAATAAGGAGATGAATGTGGTATTTATTTACAATAAGTGCCTCTAAACAGATTTTGGTAATAGTAGTGCAGGGGGGCTTCACCCCCGATTTTTATAAAAATCGCTGGATATACTCTAAAAAAAGTAATAAAGAAAACGAAAATGGGTGATCTCATTATGAAAAAAAGTTACAGCCTCAAAGTTGTTAAAAATCCCATAGGATTTAAAGAAAAAAAAATAAATAAAACCACAGGATATATATACTCTTAAAAAATTAATAATGAAGTTTAAAAAAAATGAAAATTATTTGTCTTTAGGGAAAAAAGTTACAGCCTCCTAAAGTTTAAAATTTTCCTATTGGCTTATATAAAAAATTAGTGGGCCTTATACGTGTTTTAGGGCCATCCTAGTTCAGGTTATGATAAGATTTGTTAAGTATATATATAGATTTTCTCTATGAATACCTAACAAAACTTATCGTAACGAACTAGAGGGCCTGAAATGAGACCTAACCTGGATGGACCAAAAATGAAAAGTCTATGGGATTTTTATGGTGTTAGTTGTGGGCTTCTGAATAGATTCAAAAGTACATATGATGATAGTGAAGCGTGTGTAAGAATAAATGGAGTGGAAATTGAATGGTTAATATTTATAGTAGAGTGAGGCAGGGATGTGTTGTCTTCTTGGTACTTTGTGTATGGATGGGGTGGTAGGAGGTGTTAGACTGATGGAGAATGGAAGAGAGTGGAGGGTGACATGCTTATTGTTCACTGATGATTTGACTTTATATGGTGAATCTGCAGAATGTTTGAGAAGATTGGTAGAGGGGTTTGGCAGGGTGTGTAAAAGGAGGGGTTTGAAAGTAAATGTAGATAAGAGTAAGGTGATGTTAGTGAGTGAGGAGAGCCTGGTGTGAGAAAGCGAAAGCATGTTGGATGGTGAATAATTGGAATAAGTATCTGAGTTTAAATATTTAGATATGTTGGGTGAAAAGGGAACTGTTGATGAAGAGTGTAGTGGGAAAGTTGTGAATGGTAGGAAGGTGACTGGTGCAATGAAATCCTTGGTGGATGTAAAGAAATTGTCTTGAGTGCGCTAGAATTTTGCATGAGGGCACAATGAGTACATGTGGTTACTGGTGTTAATGTTTAGTAGTGAAACTATGGTGTGGAATAAGAGATATAGATCTTAGGTGCAATCTGTTCAGGTGGACAATCTTAAGGGCGTGTTAGGTGTAAGAAGAATTCAGAAAATGAATGAATATTTTAGGGAGTTGTGTGGTGTGAGGAAAGGCATAAATAAGAGTATATTAAGCAGGGTTGGCAAAAATCCCTTTTTTTTTAAAAAAAAGCCCAGTGGGCCCGGGTTTTTTCATTTCTTTTCATCTAAAACCCGAAGAAAAACTGGGAAAATAGTTTTTTTTTTTTTCAATTTTCCTCTTTTACAGCAATAGCTGCAATTTCATATTAATATAATTGTTTGTTTTAAATTTTGCTAAGTTATAAGTTTGATTATAACAATAATGCCAAGGACTCTTGGATCCAGAAGAAAACTATGAAATGAATGAACTGAAGTTTTGAATGTCTAAGGCACCAGCAAAGTACAATGTAAATATTGCAGTGATGAAACTTATAAAAAAATTGAAAGAATAAAAGTGCATCTGAAAAAATGTTGCAAGCACTTGTCATATTCTGGCAAATCTAGTGAATCAAAGTATGGATTAAAATGGCAATTCTGCACAAAAAGAAAATTCTGACCAAAAATATCAAAGTGTTTTTATGCTAAACAACTGTTCTCATTTTAAGTGTTGAAATTGAAGTACTTTGTTGAAATGATTCCAAGCCTTAAGACCTGGTTACTTCCCCACCTCTACAAGAAAATCTATGCAGGTCCACTTTTTGGACAGCTCGCTATATATATATTATATATATATATATATATTATATATATATATATATATATATATATATATATATATATATACTATATATATATATATATATATATATATATAATATATACTTGAGGAATTAGATTTAATCAATCTTATAATTTGATATTTACTTGTTGACGATGCCCTTTTATAAGTTAGAATAACACACTTAACTTAAACTACTTTATTTATTCACACATTAGTTAAACAAAACTAAAAATAAAGTAACTTTTACATTAAATAATTATACAAATTCACACAAGCTTTCGCCGCCTCTTCAGGTATAGATTATTCTAACAAATGCAGCTGTCTTCAGAAGTTATCGATTTTCCTGATGCAAATTTCATTTTTCCTTTTCGTCCACTTACTGACTAAATTTTTTTTTTAAATATTGGTGTTTGTCATTATCATGTTCTGTATATGATCTATACTGGTTTTGTTTCACCCGTATTTTTAATTATTAATTATTACTTTTTTATGCAAAAAGGATTTCATTGTTGTTCTTTGTTAATCATCTGATATATAAGTTAATAGGTTGCATTTTTTCTATATTATTATTATGGTTTAAGTTGCTTCTGTGAGATGTCAATGCTGAATTTGGATTGTCTATTGTCAAAACAATTGAATCCTTTTGCATAAAATAGTTATATAATTACAATTAAAATACCGGAATGAAACAGAATAATAAGATAATATATAGAACATGATAATGACAAACACCAAGTATTTTAAATGAATAGTGCAAAAAATAACCAACTACAAATTAAATTTACGTTATGAAAATCGATAACTTCTAAGACAGTCGGCATTTGATAAAACATCTCGAAGGTCCTGGCCCCTAATGCTGGGAAAAAAAGAAAAAAGGAAAAATGGAAAAAATAGAAAAGAAAAAGGAATGCAGGGTGCTGCTATGAATAAGCATCCCGCAGCAATCTGTTATTTATATATTATAATATATAAGATATATAATATATATATAATATAATATATATATATAATAAAATTAAAAAAATAAAGGATACCATCCAGCAGGTAACTTCAGGATAAAAAATGGCAATTTTTTTGTTAGAAAGTGTCACTTTGAAACAATATACACTGACATTTATCGGATTAAAATATGAGTAATGAAGTATGGGTATTTGCCAATCATTTACTGTAAGTAAATCGAAAAAATATTAATAATAACTTTTTTAAAAAAAAAAAATTTTAAAAAAAGGTAACAAAATTTTTGCTGGGACAATCTCAGAAAACCTAAAAAATATATACAAATTTTACCCATTTTTGGTTGACACTAGTTGAAATAAGCTATCCTAACGTGTTAGTTGTAAGTAAAAATGATAAATTAGCTGCATTGCCAGATTCAGCTGATTTTTGGTTAAATTTGGCAACTTTTTAGCTACTTTTTTTTGTTGTTGCTGGGTATGTTTATATTGGTTTCCGATGCCCCCGAGTCGATTCTCATAGTTACTGAGTTGATTGGCAACCCCAGTCAAGGGTTAAGGGGGCTTGAGCCCCCCCAAAACCTGGAAATGCTCATAGAGGGATGAAATTTGATGAGTACATCAAAGAGAATGAATGAAATAGAGTCCTGATGTTAAGTGATGGAGCACATGTATAAGAGTCGGAGCTGGAGCTCCAGCTGTATATTAGGTCAAATGAGATGTCTTTATATGTTTTTAATGACGTAGGTCTCTAATTTGAGGGTTCCAAGACCCTCAAATGAGCCTGGACCTCCTGGAGTGGGGTCCCAACTGAAAAGCATAGAGTGCATGGCAGAGAAGACAAAGGAAGATGGAATTGAATAAAATTCTGAAATTGCCCCGGGTTTTTAAATGTTAAATAACTTCTTAATGGAAGATGCTATCAATATGTGGTTTATATGTATACATACCTTAAAGCCTGATTTGAAAAAGACAGAGTGGTGAAATTTTTGAGTTATTTTTCAATTTTGGTACACAGACCTTATAACATAAAAATTAAAATTTTACAAAAACTGATTTGAAACTAAAATAAAACATATCTTGCTTATTTATATTTTTTTTTAAAATTTTTTTTTGCAGGTCACTGCACCTGTGAATCTGCTACAACTTAAAACTTTTATTAAAAAAAGTTTTTTGTAAAACTTTTAGTTTTTTTATAAAACTAAAAGCTAAAAATTCTGAAGATGCCCCATAATTCTGATGTTACCCTGCTTGACGGTATATATATATATATATATATATATATATATATAATATATATAATAATATGAAAAATCCATATAATTTTTATTATATATATTTATATATATAATATATATATATATATATACTATATATATATATATATATATATATATATATACCCTATATATATAATATATATATATTATATATTATATATATATATATATACACCGTATATATATATATATATATTATATATATATATATATAATATATATATATATATATATATATATATATATATATATATATATATTTAAATAGATATATTTATTATATATATATATATATATATATAATATATATATATATATATATATATATATATATATATACCGTATATATATATATTCTTTCAACAAATGAATTCAAATGAGCTTATAAACATATAACTAAATAAAAGTATATACAATTTCTAATATATTTATTTTGTTTTACTATTTTTATATGTATTCTGAAAAAAAAAACCCAAGTGGGCAAAATAACATTTTTTTTTCAAGTGTTTTTTTTTTTAAAAAACCTGGGTGGGTTTTTGGGGTCAGGCCCATTCAGGCCAACCCTGGTATTAAGATGTTTGGTCATATGGAAAGGATGGATGATTGTCCATTGGTTATTTGTATAATTGGTGATGATTGAGCTGGGAATCGACTGGCTGGGAGACTGAAGAAAAGGTGGATTGAGTCAGTGTCAGTAATGGAATGTCTGAAGGAAAGGAATGTGAGTTTGTCAGAGGCAAGAAGAAAGGTGCACACTAGGAGTGGATGGTAGAGTTTTTTGAGGGGGTATGGTTGTGGGCCTGCTTCGCCCAAAGGATGAATCTACATTGATGAGATTCCACGAAGTTCCATCACAGTCTTGTGAAGCCATTGGGTGGATTTTTTTTGACGACCTCATACCCCATATGGAAGTAGAATGCCTACCCAGGTTTGAAAACCTATTATTTTGACCTATTTTTGAAAATTAAAAATACAGTAATCTATCATGTAGCTATACCATTTTAAAGGTAGGTCCTGTAATGCTAATGTATATTATCTAAAAGTTTGAAAATTCCAAATTGATTTTGGGTGACAAAGGAAGAAGCACAAAATAAGTTCTGTTTCAGCCACTGTTTCCCTAAATCAAAATTAAATCAAAAATGAAAATAAGTCGTCAAGTAGATTGAAGTACGTGTGGAACTCTCTAGTCAAAGCATATTTATTTCAGAAATGTCAAAAAGCTCTAGAAAATTTTTTTTTTTTATAGCTATAGTTTTTTGCTAATTAATAATATATAATAATATTTACAATTAATAATATATATTCTATGTTATCTTATGGAGACTTCTTTCAGAATTTTTTTTTTATAATTTGATCAAATAAATATTTTAAATATTATGGATTTCAAAAATGAGACTGAAATTAAGGAGGAACTTTTAGATTGTATAGATGACGATGCATTGAACTCCCATTGCTCTGATTTAGTTTTACGATTAAATGAAGTTCAGGTATGAAAAATTTATTATTATTATTATTATATATTATTATTATTATTATTATTATTATTATTGATCTAATTATTATTATATTATTGAATCTCATAATTATTTAAAATCAATTGACTGTACTGGTATAATTTCTGATTATTAAGAGTTAACACTATCCTCGAAGTCATTTCGGATTTTCAATGCATAAATCCATCTTTAATTTAGTTAAAAGATATTACAGTTAAATGAAAGAAAATTGTGTTTAAGTATTATCAAACTTTTGTTACAAATTGTGTATTACTTATTTTCTGAATTTATTTTTGTTTTATATATATATATATATTATATATATATAATATACTAAACTTAGATATTTAAACTTACCTCTAGATATTATGTATTATCTGTACTAACTATATATATAATATACTATATATATACTATATACTATATACATATATATTATATATATATATATATATTATATATTGTCAACCCCACCTTCTCTCCCACAAGACTGGGGGTGAAGGTACAACACTAGCCCACTGGGAAACAGAAAATAGAACAAGAATAAAGATCGAATGAAAAGAATGACCCAGCCTTACCCCCTCCCCTTTATACCCTTAGTCGCAGTCAGAAAAAAATCCACCCTAGAGCTTTCACGCGGACAGCGACTGACCCCTCACTATGGATCCCATCAATGTGGCGGTTCATCCCTTGGCCCAGGTGCGCCACAACAATACATCATACCCCCTGGCAAAACCCCGCTATTCACTCTATTATGCACCTTGCCTCTGCCAAACTCACGTTCTTCTCCTCCAGGCATTCCTTTACTGACTTAATTTACTTTTTCTTCGGTATCCCAAACCAGTCGATTCCCAGCACACACCACTATACATCCGCATAACCAACTGACTATCATCTATCCTTTCCACATGACCAAACCATCTCAAGTACTTTAATATTCTCAATTACTTTCATTCTATCACACCACACAACTCCCTAATGCAGTGGTTCATTCCTCATTTTATTCAATTCTTCTCAGCCTAACCACTCCATCACTAAGATTGTCCAATCTGCAAAACACCATTGAACTTTAGATCTATACCTCTTATTCCAGACCATAGTTTCCTACTTTACATTAACACAGGCTAACAACATACCCACATGTAGACCCTAGCGCACTCAAGACTTAAATCCCTTTACATCACCAAGGATTTAATTTCTCCAGCACCTTCCTACCATCACAAACTTTCCTACTCCACTCTGCATCATCTGTTCCCTTTTTATTTCAATAAATCTAGATATTTAAAATTAAGACACTTGTTCCAGTTGCTCACCATCCAATCATCCAACATAACTTCACACAGAGGACTGTCCTCACTCACAAAAATAACCTTATTCTTATCTATACGTTTACTTTCAAAACCCCTCTTTTTACACACCCTTCCAAATCCCTCCTACCAATCCTTTCAAACTTTTCAGATTCGCCTACAAACCAATATCAATCTGCATTATAATAGCGTTAGGGCACTCTCCAGCTTTCTTCCATTCTCTATCATTCTAACACCTACTTCCCCCTGCCACCCCCAACCCTAATTCTTTCATAACACCACTCCAATATACAAATAGAATAACCAAGGAAACATAACACATCCCTGCCTCATTAATATTAATATAAACCAATCACTTTCAACTCCATTTATTATTCACTATCAATCATATCATACATACTTTTTTTCCATTCAGAAGCCTACCAACCAAAAACCATTTATCACCTAACACACTGCCATAGAGGCTTCCCTATTACAATCCTATCCACTCCAACCTGTTTGCAAATCCAAAACCTAAAATAAATTATCTAACTTCTACTGCATTATTCTCCAATCACATTCCATCTTACCACTTCTTAACATCACATTGTCTTCCGCCAATCAGATCCTTCCATGTCAAACTTGACGAGCTCTTTGCGACCAAAATGCTAGCATATAACTTCCCTACTAACACTCAATAAATTTAATTCTATAATTCCTGCAGTTTCCTTTATCCTCTTACCCTTTATATAAGGTCTATTCTCCAATTCCCTCGGAACTATACCCTCCATAAACGCTATTTTTTGCACAACTTCCAAATCCAGTCAATCACCAAAATCTCGCCTCCGTTCTTGATCATTTCACCAAGTAATTCTCATCTATACCTGCAGATTTTTACCATTCTCTCTCAACTTTTCACCTATTCACAATAGACTCCTCCTTACTAAATGACTCATCCCCAATACCTATTCTTTCACCACCTCATCTATATATATATACTATATATAACTAATATAATATATAATATATATATATATATACTACTATATATATATATATAATATATATATATATATATATAGTATATATATATATATATTATATATATATATATATAATTATATAATATATATATATATATATAATATATTATATATATATCAATATATATATATATATATACTATATATATAATATATAATAATATATATAATATATATATATATTATATATATATATATATATATAATATATATATATATATATATATATATATATATATATCCTTTCTTTCTTTCTTCACCTCCTCTTTGCCCCCAGATTGGGGGTAAGGTGCCTGTACAAAGCATCGGAAAAGAAAAGCAGTAGGAGAACATTGGACAAACGTCGAAAAGAAAGGCCCAGCCTTACCGCCCCCTCTGTTCCCATTAATTTGTGAGAGCTCGTCACAGTCAGGAAAATCCACCCTAGAGCATCATGTGGACCGCGACGGACCCTCACTATGGTAAATCGTCAAATGTAAGGGTGGCGGCGGCGGCTTATCCCCTGCCCAGGTGGCCACAAACCATACCCCCAACAAAACCCCGCCATTCTCTCCTATCATGCACTTTATACTCGCCTCTGCCAAACTCAACATCTTCTCTCCTTCAGACATTCGTTTCCTGACTCAATCCACTTTTTCTTGTGTCTCCCAGCCGGTCGGTTCCAACACATTCTCCATATACATTTCCGCTTAAACCCAACCGACTTCATTCATGCCTTTCCACAATGACCAAACCATCTCAACATACTCTTCATGTTTATTCTCTCATTTACCCCTTTCTTCACACCACACCCACTCGTCTAATACGTTCATCTCCTCATTTTATTAATTCTGTTCACACCTAGCATGCCCCTAAGATTGGCCATCTGAACACATTGAACTTAGATCTATACTTCTTATCCATACCATAGGTCTCACTACCATACCAATAACACAGTAAAACAAACATACCTCATGTAAGACTCTAGCGCACTGTTCAAGACTTAGTCCCTTTACATTCACAAAGGATTTAATTGCCCCAGCCACCTCCTGCCATTCACAACTTTCCCTACTACACTGTGCATCATCCGTTCCCTTCTCATCCAACATATATCCCTAAATATTTAACTCAGACACTTGCTCCAGCTGCTCATCATCAAACATAACTTCCCACAACCCTGGTCCTCACTCACAACCATAACCTTACTCTTATCTACGTTTACTTTCGAACCCCTTTTACATACCCTGCCAAATCTCTCCACCAATCCTCGCTCAAACTCTCTTCATACTCGCCACACAGAACCAAATCAATCCGCATACAGTAGGTAGGGGCACCTCCACTCCTCTCCATTCTCCATCATTCTACACCATTTCCTGCCATCCCCACCTCGAATTCTTTCATAACCCCATCCATATACACATTGAATAACCAAGGAGACATAACACAACCCTGTCTCACTCCGCTATTAATCCTAAACCAATCACCATTGACACATTTATTCTTACACACGCTTCCATATCGTATACATACTTTTGATTTCCATTCAGAAGCCTACCCACCAACACCAGTATACACTAATACCTGCCATTAAAGCTTCCCTATTATACTCTATCATACGCCTGCTTGTAAATCCATTAAAACCTAAATATAATTTATTTTTTCTTCTTCTCCCTCATTTTCTCAATCATTTGTTTCATGTAAAAAGATTTGATCCACACTCCTCTACCACTCCTAAACGCACCTTGTTCTTCACCAATTCAGTCCTTCGTTCACTCGACGCACTCTTTTCGACCAAAATACCAGCATATACCTTCCCTACAACATCTCAATACTTATTCCCCTATAAATTTCTACAGTTCCCTCTTTTTCTCCTTTACCCTTATACAAAGGTACTATTATACCGCTCTCTTCCAATCCCTTGGAACTTACCCTCCATAAACGCTTATTACACAACTTCCAAATCCAATCAATTCACCATCTCGCCTCCGCTCTTGATCAGTTCACTAGTAATTTCATCTATACCTGCAGATTTACCATTCTTCAACTTTTCTCACTCCTCTACCCATTTACCTCCTCCTTACTAATAACCTCATCCCCAAAATTACCTATTTCTTTCTTGCACATCAAAACCACACCACATTCACTAACACCTCTCATTACTGTTATATTGTTAGCAGATTTCAGATTGCTTACTTTCACCCACTCCCCTCCACATCCCATTCATCCAGTTACAAAAGCACCATTCCCTATTCATTATTCTAAGCAGATTCCTCCTTATTCTCATCTTAACCTTTCGCGTTCCTTCAGAAGAGCTTCTTATTTCTTTGTATGTCTCATTTCCATCCTCCCTTCCAAACTGTTCATTTACCTCATTTTTTTCCTCCTACGTATACACCTTTTAGTATTTCTTTGTTCCTCCTTCTATTATCAATTTTCCCAAGCCCATACTTTCTTTACAAACTTTCAGTCATGTGCTTTTAGTAACATCAACACGCTTCTTTATTTACCTTTTAACGCCTTTCATCACTCTTCATTCCACCATTCACTGAACATTCTTACTTCCTACTTAGCACATCCACATACTTTTCCTTTGGCCACTTTACTTAACAATTGCTTCCTTTCAATTTGCCCCCAGATTTTGAATTCAGTATCAACTTGTTCACATTACAACCGATTTACGTTAGCGAGCAGCTCTTACATACTTATCTATATTCTCTTGCTCCCTTAAACTTCTCACTCTTGAATTTTACCTACTTCCTTTCATATCACCTTCCTCTCCATCCAAAGCCCCCACTAACTTATCTTACTTAGAACAACATAATGATCCGATAATCCCATTTCCCTAAAACCCCTCACGATTTACACTTCAACACACCTTACTCAAACATCTCCTTCTTCACAACACAAAAATCAATCATACTTTCAACTTCGATAACCATCTTAACCTACACCAACTCTAGTTATATCTTATGGATAGCTCTTGTGTTTAAAGAAAGGTATACTTACACACAACCTCTATCCTTTCACAGAACATTTTCAATCCACCTTTTCCCTATCCATTCTCATTTTCCTCCCCGTACCCCCAAACCCCTTTTATATGACCCATCCCCTTTTTTTGATCACCATTCCAACCATTCAGGTCCCCCAACAACTATCAATCTGAAAGCTCCTACTCACCCCCATCCCTAAAACATCATTCAATATTATCCCAAAAATCGACCTCTCTTCAACGTATTCCCTTCAGATGACCACTTTACGTTCACAACCACACACACCTTGAACCTTTTCCAAACTTAAATTTAACATTAGAAATCTAGGAAACTCACCACCACACAAGTCTACCATTAGCTTTTTTTTGTACCACAGGTCACTCATCAAAAAATTGCAATTCCTTCTCTCCCTCTCTCATCCTCTTCCACACCAGCACGCACACATTTCACATCACACCACTTTATTTCACCTTTTCCTTTCATCTTTTGTTTTCAGTCACAGCGAGCCAAATCAAATTTGCCCTTTCTAAATACATAAACATCCACCCCTCTCCTCCTCTCTCCTCAAACATTTTTTATTCCTCATGGACATTCCATGTACCCATAACATTCAAACAATTTCGCCGAAAGTTAGAAGTCGTCCTAGTCGGTCCCCATCACGAGCCATCCTCCGAGGCATCGCATCAGCATCCTAGCAAGAATAGTGGTACGTGGCCAGCCAACCCAACTACCACCGCCCCTTAGTCGACTTCTACGCCGACACGCAGGACATACGATGTTGGGGAGAGAAATTCTTTCTCCCCCGCACACACGGATATGAGTAGTAGGGATGTCTGTAAGGTATTATCTAAGAAGTGGGTTGTGTACTTTAATCATGTGTACTATGATACTTGTGGATAAATGGTGGTCTAGTTAACTATGTTGCCGGACGGATGAGTGTGTGGGTGAGAGAGAATAATGACGCAAAAAGAGTAAAGGCGCACCCATTACATATATATATATATATATATATATATATATATAATATATATATATATATAATATATATTTGTTACCAAATTGAAGGGATAACCAATATCGTTTATGAGTAATCAATTTCGTATATATAACGGTTAAACGAATTCTCAGAATAATCTATTGGTAAAGGTGGATAC
>JABUQX010139451.1:0-17277 GCA_015478945.1 Trachelipus rathkii | reverse complement strand
ATATATATATATATATATATATATTATGATTGTTATTGTTATTATTAAATCGTAAAGGGACACTCCATCACAATAGCTAATTAAGTTTTTTAAAACCTATATTTTATTTACTATGTTTACTTAAATCCACGTGTTCCATCAATCACGTAATTCCAATTGTTTGTAAACATTAAAGATGTAAACAAACGTCTGATTATGCCTGATTTTCGTGCTAAACTGATTAGCATTCATCGAGCCACCACCACCACGAATAAATGTAAAGGCCTTATAAAAAAGATCCTATTAGTTCATTTATACATTCATTCATTAATTAATTGAATAAATTCAAATTTCCAGAAAAAAAGGTTTTACGCAGCCAAGTTTAGATAAATCTCAAAGGAATTCAAACCAAATAAATAATAATAATAAAATAATAATAATAATAATATAATAATAATAATAATAATAATAATAATAACTAAATTATAATAATAATAATAATAATAATAATAATAATAATAATAATAATACACACACACACACACAAATAATGATAAAAGGCTTAATTAATAATAATAATAATAATAATAATAATAATAATAATAATAATAATAATAATAATAATAATAATAATAATAATAATAATAATATAATAATAATAATAATAATAATAATAATAATTCTCATTCGGTAAACTAAATAATAATAATAATAACAATAATAATAATAATAATAATAATAATAATAATAATAATAATAAAAAGATAATTAATAATAATAATCAATAATAATAATGGAATTATTCAATAATAATAATAATAATAATAATAATAATAATAATAATAATAATAATAATAATAATAATAATAATAATAATAATAATAATAATAATAATAATAATAATAATAATAATAATAATAATAATAATAATAATAGTAATAATCTCATTATATCACATACGGCTCCCAATCGAGATGTTTGAAGGACCATTAAGAGCAGGTGAAGAAGACTTTTCAAATTTTAACTAAATTTTCAATTAATAAAATTATCTTTTTGGGAGGGGGGTTGAGGAGGGGCTCATGAAGTTATCTCAGCCCCCAACCCCCGCCGCGCTTCACAGCTAACTCCCTCTTTCTATTTTTTTTTATTCAGGGATGAAAAATAAATTTTGTATCTCACTGTGGTCTTTTGAATGAGTTGGTTATAAATTATTATTATTATTATTATTATTATTATTATTATTATTATTATTATTATTATTATTATTATTATTATTATTATTATTATTATTATAGTAGTAGTAGTAGTAGTAGTAGTAGTAGTAGTAGTAGTAGTAGTAGTAGTAGTAGTAGTAGTAGACAATAGAATATATATATATATATATATATATATATATATATATATATATATATATATATATATATATATATATATATATATATATATATATATATATATATATATATATATATATATATATATATATATATATATACCGTATTTTGTTTCAAGGTAGTAAGCTTAACTCCACTCATAATACGGTATATAAAATAAGAGCGTGATCAACAAAAGCAGAAGGTGCAGAAAGAAATATAAATAAGATTCCTTTAATGTAAAAGCTTGATTATTATTAAAAACATTTCGGTATACGTAAAGAAATAGATAAATATTCAATAACAAGATAAGTTCAGAGATCGGAAATTTCGAGAAAAAAAAATTGCTGGTAGCTTATTCAATAAGGAAACAAATACTGACAAAACCTATCCAAAATTAGGTTAGATAGGCTGGCTTAGATACTCCCATCTAATTTAGGATACATGGGGAAAACTCAGAAAAATCGAACTTAGTGTAATAAGGTAATTGGTGGAATATTGATTGAGAGGTGGTCTATTTTCCTGAATATGAATTAGACGAAAACGTATGAGGAAAAAATAAAATTTATGCAAGTGGGTTTAGTGACTGCGGCGGGTATACCATAGTTGTACATCCTAATCTTATTAGTCATAATTGAGTTTAAATATATCGACGAAGGAGCAACTCCTGAATTGTTCTAAGTGGGTTCGAGGAGAAAGTCAGAGTGAAGACCAACTATAGAAGATGGGGGACGATCATGAAACCGTCTAGACAAACAAATACGATATACAGAGGAAATAGGCAATCAAAACAGCTGCAACATTTTCTTTGGAGAAGAGTTTTTGATGCGATAGAGATTCAATTTATTTAGATTAAATTCCTGAATGGAGTACAAGTAAGAATTATGAGTGTTTGGAATAGGAAGATGACTGTAAGTTCTAAAATTCTAGTGGTAGCGTACCGGTGAGTGGTGGCAAAGCAAAAGGAATTATTCAGTGTTAAACCAAAATATAATGGATTTTAATTTAAGAGAAAAAAACCTGAATGTGTGCTTAAAGTATCGAAAAGAAACGCTATGAAATCAATTTTAAAATTGTGTAGAAGTTTGGTGTTAAGTAGATGAAGAAATTGAATCATTGAACCATATTTTTACTGCCGTAAATAAAAATAAGGAAATCTGGTGGGTCAGTTGTTCCAATGCCACATTTTTTGTTTTGTTTTGTTTTTGAGAGCGGACCTCACCAACGAAGGGCATATGCCGTCCCTCCAGGCAGACAAAATACTGCCCTTCAGGCTATCACGTGATCAAGGCAAGTGTAGTACCTGCTACGAGAGCCCGTGATACTTTCCACATATTAGATTGGTGATAAAGTGAAGTGATAAAGCTCATTAAAAAAAAAGTTGAAATAGAGTACGGAATAAAAATAGAACCATGAAGAGCATCACTATAATAGATTTAAATGATGCACGGTACCGCTCAACAACAGCTCCTTCAGAGCGAGCGACAGGAAAGGAAATCAGCCATGGATAAAAAAAATAAGGCTCATGTCGGTTATCTGCTTCCAGTTAAGTTTAATTCAATTTTTTTTAAATCTACGTTATCGAACACAATGTACAAAGCGCGCATGGTGCCAGATGCGTTTTTTTAAACAATGCAAAGTGAAATAAATTATAAATGTAAAAATAAATTACGTTAAGTGAGGTTATGATACGTTAAGTAAGGTTATGTTGAGTTATGTTAGTTTACATAGTTTTAAACTTTTTTTTAATATTTTTAAAGGTGTGAAGCTGTTTTATTACTTTCCGTTAATGATTCTTACATTATTTTTAATTTCACTTTTAAAAAATGTGTTCGAATCCATGCAATTGATATGTATATGGAGATGGAGGCAGATAAACGACATGATCCAAAAATAAAATAAAATAAAAAATATTGAAAGCGGGAATTTTAGAAATCATAGTTTTGTTCCAAATTCTATCGAAAACGTTCAGCGTCACAGTAATAATGAACAGAAGTTAATATTAAATTTTAATGGTAAAATATTAAATTAATTTCGAGTACAATCGTAAGTTTGGCATGAAAATCTTATATAGGAAGGGGAAGGAAATAGGGTGAATAAGCTAGACAGGGAACAAAGTCCAACCCCAGCGGGGTACACTGTACCCAGTCTGCCATGCATTAGCATTAAAATCCCCCAACTAAAGTTACTAACACCACCCTCATTTTCTACCAATAAATTCACCCCGCCCCCCCATTCCCTGCTCACAATTCAAATCGATAGTAAGGAATATGGACTCGAAAGGAAAACGTTAATTAATTAATAAAAATAAGCAAGTATACAGAGTTCATCTTTTAAAAATGTCGAAGTTTTTGAAGAGATTTAATGCAGAATCTATTCAAACAGAAGTATGGGAGGAGGGGCGGGGGAGGTGAGTGAGGATACGCGCCAATGCAACAACAAAATTGGGGATTTGAGGATTCAAATAACTCTCTCCTATATATTATGTATAACTGAACTTGTATTACAGATGTCCCTCGTCTATAATATATATATATATATATATATATATATATATATATATATATATATATATGTTATATATATATATATATATATATATATATATATATACACATTTATATAAAGAGTTATATATATAGGGTATATATATATATATATATATATATATATATATATATATATATATATATATATATATATATATATATATATAAGGTAAAACTAGATACAATCAATCTATTACAATTAAAAAAAAAATTAATGTGGTCAGATATGAGATATCTGCCCACTGCAGATGCTGTGGGAGGGGTCTATATCCCCTATAGAACTATTGAAGAGATCTAATTAGTTATATTTTATATTTTTTTGTTATATATATATATATATATTATATATATATATATTATATATATATTATATTTGTTATATATATATATATATATATATACATATATATATATATATATATATATATATATATATATATATATATATATATATATATATATATATATATATATATATATATATATATATATATATATATATATATATATATATATATATATATATATATATGAAATAATAGAAATCATCTCATTTATATTAAGAGAAATAACATAGAAACCGTCTTACCAAAATAAAAGTAAGAGTTGACTGAAAACAAGAAACTGGTTCACGTAGATAATAATTTGGTCCTTACGTACACTCTGGTGGGTCGAAAATCGTATACAATATAATGGCGGACGATTCTGTTCTTTAGCGACACTCACCAAGGGCGATTTCCCTATCAAATTTACTTACATTTTCAACTTCTTTCGGGTGAATCATATGCATTGTCACTTTCCCCTTTTAATTGCCAAATGTTAGAGAAGAATAATTTTTGCATTGCACAGACAGTTATAAACACACGAATATTTTTCCATTATATTTAATAAAATCACACAACATCACGAACTAAGAAGCAAAAATGGCGACAAGGTAGCTCAAGCTTTTGATATTGGGGGAAGCGATTGAAAAAAAAATATAAAAATATGATTTGTTATAGCGCGGGATATGAATCGCCTATAAATTAACTATTATATTAATAAACTGATTTTTCTTCATCTATTTTAAAAAAATATCTGATAGAAAATACTGTTTATTATGTAAATAAACATCAAATTTTCATTATAATTTATTTTTTTTAAATTCAAATACAAACCCTTATAGCAAAAGGAAAACGACGATTGATAGAAAACGAAATCAATACGTAATTTTGTGGCTAACTTTTATATACTTGAGAATTATTAATAAATATCTCCATCTGCAGAAACTTTCTCGCAGAGCAGCAATAATAAATTGACAATCCGCAACATGCAAAGCATTGCTGTTGAGCTGTTAAATGTATATACCAGTTACAACTCCAACTCCAGCCCCGCACCCCTTTACTCCTACTCCTACCATAAAACCTTGCAGCTCCGTTACCGCAATCCTGAATTTCAAAGTCAGAAATCATTCACATCCCCATCTGTGTTTAAAATTATATATATTATTCATTAGTGTATTAATTAATCATTTAAAAAAAGTACTCAAGAAAAATAGAAAATTGTTTGAATTATTAGTATTGCTAAATTGAAAAATTAAATATATAATATATAATTATATATATATATATATTAATATTATATTAGTATTATTATATATATATATCTAAATACCCAAAAAATATGTAAACTTTATATACTTAAATATAAAATATATATATATATATATATATATATAGATTATATATATATATATATTATAGATATATATATTAGGCCCTTGTATGTTTACGACTCCGTCCAGTTTTGATTTTTTCTTTTTTAAACATATTGCGTAGTGGTGACGGGACATGATTCAAAAGTTCGAAATTATTTTTTAAATAAATTTTAAAAATCACATTTATATTAAAAAAATAATTTTTTAAAAAATTGAAATATCTCGAAAAGTACGACACGTACAGGAAAAACATTACACATTTGAACAGCATATAAAGGCATAATACAAAAATGTAAAAAAATAAAAAAATAAAAAAAAATAAAAAAAATAAAAAAATAAAATATCTCGAAAAGGACGACACTTACAGGAAAAACCAATTGCATATTTGGAATCAGCATTAAAAAGCTTATTACAAAAATGTAAAAAAAAATTTAGGGGGGCTCGAGCCGACGTGGGACAGAGGGGGGGACCGTTTTCCATACCCCGTAGGGGAGGTGCGGAGGAGCCCCCGCGACACCCAAATATAAAGAGCGGAGGTTCTGGAGACCCTCCCGGAGGGGGGGGCGGAAATAGTCCTACCCTTGTCGTTCCCCGGAAGGCCGAGAGACCCCGATTCCTGCCACCTTTGCGGTTTACCCTTGGGTATTCCTTTAGTAAAAAAAAAAAAATTAAAAACTGAGATCAGGTCGTAAAAACGTAACAGGTCCTATATATTTTTAATCATGTCTGTCACCACTTAAATTGATGTTAGGATCATTATTCTAGAAATATATTAAAAAAGGAAAAAAAAATATCAAAACTGACGGAGTCGTAAAACATAACAGGTCATATTTATATATATCATATGAATCTGTTATCTTTTTTTTCTTTTTTCCTCTGCCCAGGAAGGATTTTTCATCCTGTCAGCCGCGCAAGCGTCTTCTCCAGACATCCCTCTCTGCATGCATATTCCTCTTCTCTTTAGCACTCTCATTTTTTGGTAGCTGACATCTTCCAGAGAGTCCTCCACCGGTCGTCCATCCATCTTCTTCTCGGTCTTCCCCTTGGTCTTATGCTGCCCTCGGGTGTCCATTCCCATCTTCTTTTCGGCATTCTGTCCTGCTTCCATCCTTCCAGATTTCCCCTCACCATCTCAATCTCCCCACATCCATCTCCAGTATCATCTTCTTCACCCCTATATCTTTCTCTAATTACTTCATTTCCTTATTCTGTCTCTCCTACTCTTTCCAATCATAGTCTTTCTTAATACCCTCATCTCGCCGCTTGTATTTCTCATCTCCTCTCTTCTCGTTGTTGCCATGTTTCCGCCTTCCGTACAGCAGCTCGAGGTCAGTATTACTTTGTTAAAAAACTTCACTTTTTTAACCTCTATTCCGATGTTTTTATTCTTTCATCATGGCGGGTATACCGCTTTCATAAACTGAAATCCTACTTTTCCATTCGTTCGTGTAATCCTCTTCGTCACTTCCTCCCCTTCTGCTAAAACATCCCCCGAGATAATTGCAGGTATTTACCGCCTTCATCTCCTCCCCTCTCCTCACCACCATCCTCATCCCCTCCTCATTTCATCCGGTTATTGTTAATATCTTCTGTCTTCTGTACGTTCACCTTCATCCCTGCTTCCTCCAAATCCTCCGCAAACAACTCCACACCTCTCGAATCGTCTCCTCTCTCTCTCGCTCCAAACATGCCAGATCGTCCGCATATGCCATTATTTCCCCTTCAAATTCTCCCAGTATCTCCCTCACTTTCCTTATTCACCACGTCCTAAATTAATATAAACAGCAGTGCAGATAAAACACTCCCCTGCTTCACTCCTGTTTTCACCTCAAACCATCTATCGTTCTCGGACTCAGTTCTAACAGTACAACTGCATTTCTCATACATTCTTTCTTTCTTTGGCCTTCTTTAATCTACCCCTTCACTCCATAATTCCTCTCCTTAGCTCTCCAGAGCTTTTTCCCTGGTAAAATCAAATGCATTTTGGAGGTAGGGGGGACGCAAAATAAAAACTCTTGCCATATTCCAGCATTTTTTTCTCCGAAACCATTCTTAGTGTGAATCAGAGGTCCCTCTTTCCTTCTTTCTCTCTTCCTATACCCGTACTGTTCTTCTCCGAGTCTCGGGTCTACCTTCTCTCTCAGCCTCCTCTCCAGTATTCTTTCGTATATTTTCGCCAGATGGTTCATCAGTGAATACCTCTATAATTAATTATTACAGATTCCTGCATCTCCTTTACCTTTATATATCGTTTAATTATTATTTGCTTCTGCCCCACCTTTCCGGCACCTTCTCTCTCCAACACTTGTTCATCAAACTCATGATTCTCCCTTCTCAGTTCCTCTCCTCCCTCCACCACCAACTCCACAGCCACCCCATCCTTTCCTGGGGCTTTACCCTTCTTTCATCCTTTTTTAATTAGCCTTACCTCATATTCTTCTACGTTATCTCTCCTCGCCTTCCTCCCTCCGCTTCGTCTGATCTTACAGCTTCTCCTCTGTTCTCTGTATTCTACATTTAGCAGATCTTCATGATATTCGGTCCATCTATCATTATCTTCCGGTCTCACGTAGGAATCTCTCCGTTTTTCTATCTTTTTTATTTCTAGTTACGCCGGTTTTTGGTTTTCTATACGCCTTCGCCTTCTTAAATAGCTACATTTCCTTTCGCCCACATTTCTCTCGTTATTTCTTCTGCAATTCTCTCTGTCTCCATTTTGCCCTCCTCTCTTATTCTCTCTGCCTCATTCCTTGCCTGTACATATTCTTCCCTTGCTGCCGCTGTTCTTCTTTTCAGCCACTTTCCTCATTTTCCCTGTTTTTACTTAATTGCTTTTTCACTTCTTCGTTCCTGTATGTGTATGTCTCTTCCTAGTACCTCCTACCCATCTTTACCAAGAGTTTTCTCTGCAACCTTTCTTAATGACATCCTGCAAGTCTTTCGTTTTTCTTCTTCATTCTTAGGGTTTTCCTTGCATTTTCAACGCATAATTTCGTCTCTGTTTCTTGTTCTTCTAACTTCTCCACCTCTGATCACTGCCCTCTTCGGCTCATTTACCCTTCCCTCCCCTCTTATCTTCATGTCCCGCCACCACCATTCTATGATCCGCATCTAAGCGAAACTCCCTGGATCACCTTTTACATTTCTTAAACCATCTTTTATCGGAGGTACTATCATGTAGTCTATCACCCGATTTTTGATCGAAATTGTTTTGCGTACCTGATTCCATCTTTATAACCTCGTAAAGATTGTGAGACTCTCTGGCTGAAAAACACGTGTTATCATTATTTTAGGTCGTTCTCACACAAAAATCAATCAACGACTCTCCCTCCATGTTTTTTGTATCCTCTCCAAATGATCCCAATACTCTCTCCAATCTCTTTTCTCTTTCCTACTCTAGCGGTGAAATCTCCCAATCAACAAGAAACCTCTCCACCCTCCTCCTCCACCCCCACCCTCTTCCTCATCAATTCCATAAAACTAGTTTTTTCCTCCTCTAGTGCCCCTGTTTGTAGTGATATATCTGGTATATTCTTATATTTTATCCGACCTATCTTCAATACGCACATCTTAAAGCTCATTATAATTTTTACTTTCTGTATTCATGGTGACAGTCTTGGTCCCACTATAATTTCCGACACCATTGCTTTCTTTATTCCTTTCTCTCACCCAACTATACATTCAGAACAAATCCTTCTCCCATTTCTTTACCCTCCTCACACCCCCTCACTCTCATCTCCCCCATCCCCAACATATCTATCTTCCTCTCCTTCATGATATCTATTATCTCCTCCTCTTTATCTCCATAGGTACCCACAATTATCGTGGCACACCTATAATTTCTTAAAAGTGTTTCCTGATTCCTATTCCGCTAATCTCGCCGAAGTCGTCGTCTAAAGTTCTGTTCCGGCTCCGAGGCCTCGCGCTTGATTCTGCCAAGCCAGTTTATTTCGGGGAAATGGGCTTGCTATAGGCCTATTCCTTCCATAGCCCTATCTTCCTTTAGCCGAGACACCTTGGTGTCCTCGTTGCCCGGGGTGCACCCATTATCAAGGTTTGGGGGGGGGCCTTTTGCCACCCATATATATATATATAATATACTCATATATTATATCTAATTTATCATATTGTATATATAATAAATATAAATTATTTATAGTTAATATATTATGTAATAATAGTAGGTATATATGATGTATGTATAATATATGAGCAGCTGGAGGGATATTCATCATTTGTGTTTTTGTATTTTTTTTTCAATATTATTGGTTAGTATATGATCGCGATATTAAAAAGAACTAATAATAATAAGAAGAAAATGCCTCTGTACCAGAAAATCCTTTATTTACTAACGTTAGATAATCTGGAAGGAAAGCATTTTATTCATTTGTTGCGTCTTCAGAAAATTGAGAAAAGAAAATGAAGGTAATTTATTATTCCTATTTTATTAAGTGTTTTTATTAGAAAAAATACCCTAAAAGCGTTTACTTCCCTATGTCACATTTTTGTTACATTTTCTCTCCCTGTAAATATGATTATATATATATATATATATATATATATATATATATTATATAGTATATTATATATATATATTTATATATTATTATATATAATAAATATATATATATATTATATATAATATTATTATATAATATATATATATATATATATATTATCCGCAAGGGGTGGTATGCTTTATGGATACAACAACCTAGAGTCGTAATGTGATTTAAGGACCCAGTAATAGTTAAAGTGTACATACCATTCCAGTCCCATTATGAGGGTTCTCAATTCATACCTGGTAATGGATTAATGTGCAATGGCAATGCTTGGATGCTGACAATAAATTAAAAGAATAAAAAAGACAGGTAAATATTTGAAAATTAAAATTAAATAATAGTAAGCAAATAACGTACATTTTCATAAAAAGAAAATGTTTTTAATATACGATTTTCTTTCAAAAAATATTTATTCGTAAAAAACCCTAAAACATTAGTTACTCTAATCTCACACCCCCCCCCCACATGATACACTTCTCTCCCGAAATAGATAATTATATATTATAATAATATATATATATTATAACTATAATATATTAATATATATATATATATATATAAAAAAAAACCTATATATAATATATATAAATATTTTATATATATAAAATATATATAATAAAAAATAAAATTGCATATAAGAATAAGTTAATTGGTTATTCATATTATACCTTTTCTGGGTGCAAAACATATACATCCATAGATATTATTATAGCTATATATTATTAAATAATATTATAACTATATTAAAATATAATAATTTTTATCAAAAACATATTAATTAATTAAAATATTTAAAAAAAACATTCACCAGAACTAGCACCAGAATTACTATAGATAGGACTCCAACAAATTATATTATTTATTTATGATTTATTTTTTTTATTATATATAAATAAAAGAAGTATATTTATATATGGATATAAGTAAAAGAGGGTATTTCCCTCTCCTCAAAATTTATTTATAATTTTACATTATTTTATTGAGTAAAAGTTAATAATATCTATTTTATCTATGACAGATTGAGAATAATATATTACCCTCCCTTGTAATCATTAAAATTAATTAATTTGATGAATTTCTATAATGTCTGTTTTTATATTATTTTATAATTCTCACAAGGATTCTAATACCGTGTTGGAATATCAGGCTTGGAAAAACTACGTATGTCGTTTAATATATATTATCATCAATATTATCATATGATTGAGACTAAATAGGATGAGATAAATTAAAATAGTACTCATGGTTCAAAGTAATAGCTCTAATTGGATTTAGCACTTATTATTTATTCTTGAGTACTTCTATTATATCATCTTCTTGATTATTACTATTACCAACATAAATTCTCCCACCTGTTACCAGATATACTTTATATCTATACTCCTTATCACAGACCCAGGAACGTGTGGGTTATGACATCTTTGGAGTAGCCAATGTTCAACTTTAACCTAGAGTCGTGGCATAGGGATGAAGGACCCAATAAACACTAGGGGCCTAACCTAACATATATTTTACTCTTCGTGGTCCTCAAAATCCCCTCCTCGTTGGCTCCCCTCTCTTCATGTACTTGTGTTATAGTTATGATATTTTGACTTATGATGTGCAGTGTGCGCGGTATTGTACCAGACAGATATATTATAGTTTTTATCCATTTTCAATTCTTTTCCAATCCTTTCTCTCTCCGTGCCGATATTTTCCATATTTATCGTGGCTCATGTTTTTTTCATATCCCCACTTGGAGAGCACACTCTCTCATATTTCGTGTAAGTTATTTTATTTTTTTTGAGAAACTTCAAGAGAGGTTGATGATAGAGAGACACGTCAAATAGAAATTGACCACAGCAACATCCTTTATAAGGCGCAGGGTGGGGAGTAGAGCGTACTTCTCAGTAGCTGATAAGTAGAGAGTGTCTGAAATCTCCTGGTACTCATCCCAATCGTTGGATTCTGAAGCGTAAATATCAACATCTATATACACCATGTTTGGATCGATTTTTCCTCTGACCCTTTGTTATCAGTTACATATAAAAATAAGAGGAATCTTCCCATACGCCGACCTCCATTTCGAAATCGCGCATTTAGGTCCTCGTGGAAATACACCATACCTCTTAAATAGGTTCGTTACCATCATGTGTAGGGGGTACATACTTTCTGCGGGTTATACAAGCATATAAATCATGAATTTAGACTCTTGTGGTCAAACTTTGCCTCGGACCCTCAATAATGTTATTAACGATTTCGTCTGAACACACATGAGACCGTTATTTAATAGAGTGTTCTTCGCATATTATCTGAATTGGCACTTTCGAGTGATTAATTTAATAGATAACCTGACTCTCGAGAATTCGCCTTCCGAACGTGTGATCTGACCTAGGATATAGTCCTACTGGTACTCTTTAAAACTAGCTGATTTAGCAGATCAGATTCTAGCATGGTCAGATGCCTCGAACATGCCATAACAGCTAGGCTCCAGAAGCTGTCGGGGCGAGCCCCGTTAAAAGGTGTGCCCCCGTTCCGTGAGATACACGATTAGACTTCAACTTGTATTACTTCGTCTGAGTGATAATTCATGCCCGCTCGCCTACGCTGCGCGGAAACATTGCTCAAGCAGGGATTGTTCACTAAGCATTCAAACGGATTATGTAAGAAGCTTTTTTGCCAAAGGTCCATGTCCCCCAAGCCAAAACAACATCATTTACGTTGTGAAAGACGTCAATTGAAGCAACCAATCGAATTTTAAACTAGCGATGAACTTGATAAAGGGCTTTGTGTGAGGAGAATGTGAATACGCCCACAGTCACGTTAAAGTGAAGGAAATGTGAGATTTTCTATTACTTATCGTTATCATTAATATGCTAATTACTACTTCTCTCTCGTGATAAATCAAAGATCTAGTTTCTTAATCTTTAGTTCTATCCATTAACTTCTTCTACTCGTGAAGCATTGCCTCTTAATTTCCTCTCATTATCTTGATAGTATAATTTAAGATTAATACTATCGTAAAGGCGAATCTATCTATTACACTCTTTACAAATTTTTTATTAGGTGATACAAATAGAAAGACAGAGAGAAAGAAGTATATGACTTTGTTCATGTATATTAATGAGATTTACTCATACCATGACTCAAGCAATAAGGTAACTACTGCTAAGACATTATGGTTTATAATAGATTGTATAACTCCAATCGATGAGCCATTGATTTATGATAAAGAACAACTAGTCGGTTTACTGCGGCCCACGAGACCTCGCAATAATTCGCTAGTCATTCTAAGTAATGCTACTAGTCATAGGGAAATATACAATACGCGATTTCCTATTGTTAAGCCAAGAACAGATTGTCAGTATGTTCCCTGTCACAGTCGGAAACTCCAGGTACTGAATAACTAACTCCTCAAAAATTCACAAAAATGACTTCGTCTTAACTACTGACCATTAGAACAGCTTCCTCTCTTTCTTATCTCGTGAAACTTTAAGGGTGAAAAATTGGCCATTGTTCTCTTACTCGCTAAGCATAGAACTTAGATGTTTTTTCCATTAAGATTTATTACTTTACTCTCTAGACCCAAGTACACACGTTAGTCCTTTGAAATGTGCAATGGTTATTGGATCACAACATTCTCCTCGCTTGTAGTTGCATGTCATATGGATACACGCTTTTCCAAGGGTTAACAATTAGTCGCATTTGATTTGGGTATACGCGTTGCTCAGGAGTCTGTGCGTGAGTAATTGCTTTTCATCAAATTACCACATCGTTGTAAAACTTAACTTCCCATTTCTCTTGCTCGCTCTATAAGAAATTGATAACCTGTTAGGTTATCACATCACGCAAGTTAGACCTTACTTTCAATTAGAAATGAGTTGCCAGGGTTTTGAGGGTATGGGGTTGTCAAGAAGAGATTTCATATAGATATTTTTTGTTTACAGAGAGTTAGAAAATTTTTATTAAATTTACCAGGGGAGGAAATGCTCTTTATTTATACTCATCCAGTATTTTTAATCCTCCTCAATGATACATTTGGAATCCAAATGTAAACTACAAGTCGGTCATTGGTCCTCCATAAATGTCTCGCACTAAAATCTCTAATGTGCAGCTCCCCTTCTCCACCGCTTTAGTTTCTTCACCGTGTGTGCGTGGTTCTAACTTAAAGCACCCAAGACGCGGGATATGCTAATCACTCGCCTATTTTCTCTTATGCTGATTATCATATTCCTCTCCTTCTCCCCCCGTGATTAATTACTCTTGCAAGAGATTCGGAAACACTCGCTCTTATTTCCATATCTCTAGTCTGAATTATCTCCGTTACCTGTCTCGCCATTTGCGCTCTTCAACTGCTTTATCTGTATGCCGACAATTCAACACATAGTGCAAAAAAAACAAATATGACAATCTTTAATTATCCCGTTCGCAAAAAAAAATAGCTAGACATTTTATGCTTAAATCTTATAAATACGCATAAGTGAACTACAAATTTCACAACCTTTGTTAAACTAACTTTCAAGTTATATGCGAAAAACGTATTTTATCTATCTGATTTTCAACCTTAATCCATTTCCACATTTAAGCCTTGACTTGACCTTGCATTATAAGAATAAATAAATTTTTTTTTATTGTCTACCTGCTCTTCTCACTGTTGTTATTATTATTATATATTATTATATTATACTTACTTATTATTATTATTTGTTCTACTCTCAATTTACTCTCTCCAGTGAATATAGTTTGATTTATACTCTATCAATTAAAATTTTTTATCATTAATGAGTTATCACTCAACTGCTTTCTTTAATACACCCCATACCAATCTGCAAAGCGCTCCACAAGCCATCACTCCTAACTACGCTGAAATAGAACGCCGATGCTCACTCCACAATCTATAGTAAATCAATAAGAAAGTCATTCAAGAAGCCGCACAAAATCGGGACAAAAATTATCGACGTTAAAAAATATTAAACGTTACATTGGAACTCCGTACAAATATTTTTATATCTAAAAAGCAGAAATATCACAAGGCGGATCAGACACCAACAATTTATCTTCAGATCAAATGTGGGCGCACACTCCCAACTATTACAAAGAAAGACACACCGCCAGATAGTAAAACTTAGAAATTGCTTTCTCGTAGACTTCGGAAAAGACCTGCCCATAAGCAATTTTCTGTAGCCACCAAAACGCCAATTAGAACCATTTCAGATAAGAACTCTAGATATTATCCTACACAAAAGAGAACCCAGCCCTAGAGGGCCATAGAATCCCCCATCCATCCACCAATTGTTGATATACACCGACATATGAACTACACCTCCACTCAATCTCATTACTGTAAAGAAAAATGAGACATTACGTCCTTGTTAAGTTAAAATTGCAATCCCTAAAACATAAAAAGTAATCGAAGACAATACGGAAACACGGAAACTCTAGGCTTAACGATACACAGACAGTGTAATAGCAGCATAAAAGATCAAGACATTATGCAGCAAACAAACTTCATTCCAAGCCATTCAAAACTGAAAAATATAAAGAAGATTATATTATTATTTATTATTATTATTATTATTCATTATTATTATTATTATTCATTATTTATTATTACTTTATTCCAGTTTTATTTATTTTATGTAATTTTATTTTTCTATATTATAAAAAACTCATATATACTTTTCTGCATAAACTATTTCACCTACTGATTCTCGTACAAACTCACCTCAAAAGAAGCCACAAGAAACATGAAATTATAGTTCCCAAAAATAGAAACGGACGTTCATGTACATGTCGACGTACATCACCATCCTCTTTTATCTTAAAAATGCCCTATCCAATGAGTGACTTCCAGAGAAGAGCAAATGCAACAATGGAGACACATCAACGTCACAAATGACAAGCAAACCGACGCAAAATCCAGTTTTCTGCAGTTATCTGGGACTAGAATACTCGTTATATTCCTACTTTCGATATTCCCAAGAGCAGCATTAAGCAAAGCAAGACCCTAGACAATCTCTGTTTCATCCCTACTAAATGTGCAATACACCCACTCCTAGTTAAAACTCTAGGGATCTATACAGCCCATGCCAATATGTGTGTACCCAAAACCCAACACACTGAATTCGTATCTCGAAACGTCTGTACACAAGGACTTCCTCAAGCATATTCATCAAACTTTTCTGGCAGATAGAATACGATAGACAGGTATCCCCCTATCCATATTTCGCAACATCCAATCACCAATCCATTCTTCAGAAGATGATAACTTTTCCCAATAAATTAACCTTAAACTTTATTAAATACCAATTACCTAAAAATAACAAAGAAAGACAGAAAAAAAAAACATGAACAAGAAGAAACAATTATACCAAATGAAAGAAACAAATAAACAATTAGACTGTATCTTAAGACAAGAACAAAACAGAGTCTACCTCTCCCTCGCACATGAAGAACACCAAGCCCCACATAATGAAAGGAGCGCTGCATCTACATTCATCTTCTTCCCCATGCTACCCATAGTGTTCATATCACTGAACTTTTATTGCCTGAATCACATGCCCAACTAAAACATTGACTTATGGAACAGAATTCAAGTTATAAGCTATATTATATATATCTCTCTTCTATCTTATTATTATATTCATTATTATTATTATTATATCCCATAGCATGGTGAGTTAATAAATTCCATCTGAGTTTAGTATATTATTATGATATAAGGGGTTGGCCTTCCAAAGGCGACCAGACGAAAAAGATCCACATGTAATAATATCAATGGATATTGTGTTCTGACACTCAACTTACTTCACATTCAGTGGCGTAACGCCTCCTCACGAAACTATGCCCCACAGAGAAAACTATAACAACATGAGAGTATCAGTCTACATCAAACAATATATACGAAAACATAACCGGTCGTACAAAGTTAATCTCACTTGACTGTTGTGTACGACTATTCCTGTACCACCAGGATCTTAATTCATGTGTGCCAATAAGAATGATGTTCGACCTTTTTTAGTTATTTTTAGATAAAGTTCCATTAGTCTTCCATATTTCCTCCATATATATTTGCTATGAATAAATAGAAATATATATATTAACATAGAATATTAACCTTTAAGATAAAATAACTCTCC
>JABUQX010139450.1:12500-17500 GCA_015478945.1 Trachelipus rathkii | reverse complement strand
GTACTGAATACAAACAGAAAGTTTATCTTACTCTCTTTTAATGCATTTGTTCTATTTTACGGGAACATAATAGAAATAAGAGTTAAAATTAAACATCGTATTCATCATTGAAATCAGGAGCGGATGGACAAAGTATAAGATTAATATATGTTTGGTGGTGAAGAGTATACTACAAAACAGTATATTTCCAAGTCAAAGAGAGATTAGTGTCCTTTCATGGATGCCAACATCTATGTTGATACAGCAATGTTATATATATATATATATATATATATATATATATATATATATATATATATATATATATATATATATATATATATATATATATATATATATATATATACATATACATAAATTATTAGATGTTGCAAGAATCTCACTACATTAATTTCATAGCATTTAAAAGTTTTTGTAGTCATTACCTGGTTTAACTGAGTTGAACTGAAAATTAAACTTAAAAAGACGCTCACTCTGAAGAGAATAAAATAATCTGAAAAGATCATTAATCTCTTTTAAACTATTTAAAACCAGTTCGAGTTTTTATGATCATTTTAGTACATAACTTGAATGAAGAAAGGAGGTATTATACAATAATTTTTATTTTCTGCTTTCTTTTAAAATTCTAATGAGTCTATAATGGGCTTAATGAAAAGGCTGAAGGAAGATTTATTAAAAACAAGAATGTATTAAAATTCAAGCTATTATGTATTTTAAAAGAAAATAAGGTAAATTATACTCTATTACTGAAACATATTTTATTGCAATAAGGCCGGTTTTTTTTCAAGAAAAGATTATCAGTAATGTATGAAAATGATTTTACCTAACAAGCAAAAGAATATATAAACAATATTAAGCCAACAAAGAAGAAGTTTGAACAGAAATAATAGTGAAGAAAGAAGTTGTTTCGAGACGGTAGTATAGAGTTTTTGAACTTCCATTACCTCTGTTTGAAAATACAGGACTTAAAGGAGGATTACTTACAAGAAAGTAATAAAAATTGCTCATCATGAAAATGAAAACAGGAAAAGCAGGAAAACAGGAAATAAAATGAAATAAAAATGTTAAAAACTGTTAGTGAATTTGGTGTCGAGAAGAAAACAACTTTATTAAAAAAGATGTATGATTCAGCAAAAAAAGGGGAATAAATTTGCAAGTCCTTATTCATTGTCATTAAAATATTAGTATTGTTAGTCATGAATTTTAATCAAATCGGAAGAAAGCAAATTTCAGAAATCTGAAGTGTGGTTCGGGAGACGATAATTAAAGGCTTTTGCAATAAGAAAGGGCATGAAAATTGATGGTACCCGAAAATATATAATTTCATAAGAAATTAAAGCAATTAAGCAAAAAATACAAAAACAACACATATTGAGAGAATAAAAATTATATATATATATATATATATATATATATATATATATATATATATATATATATATATATATATATATATATATATATATATATATATATATATATATATATATATATATATATATATATTTTATTTAAAAATCATTTTAAAATAATCAAAGCTATACAATATAGGAGAGAGAAACATTTCGCCTTTTATTACCAGTTAACTACATAACTAAAATGAAGGAAAAAACGAGGAGATGTGATACAATAATTTCTATATCATGTTTTCTTTTAAAATTTTAGGGAAATCTTTATTGTGCTCAGTGAAAAGGTTGATGGAGATTGAATGGACCAAAAATAGATTTTAATTCAAGTATCGTATTTGACAAGAAAAAATGGACAAGATATTAAGAAAAAAAAAGAATAATGAGATCCCATTACTAAAATTTTCTCAGATGAAAGTTTTCTACACCAATAGGTAAATAAATGAAAAAAAAAGAAAGATGACATAAAAGCAGTGGATAAAAAATAAATTACTTTTGCTTTTTTTGAAAATGGGTTTTGTGAATCTGCGTATTTTAAAGCATAAACAGAGCCTGTTTACTGAGCAAACTCAACAAATCTGTATTACTTTTCCTAAACAGAGGCGAAAAGCAGAAAACGTCAAAAGATTTTTTTTCCCTTTCCTTCAGTCGAGAATTTTTTTTTAAGAGAGAGAGAGAGAGAGAGAGAGAGAGAGAGAGAGAGAGAGAGAGAGAGAGAGAGAGAGAGAGAGAGAGAGAGAGAGAGAGAGAGAGAGAGAGAGAGAGAGAGAGAGAGAGAGAGAGAGAGAGAGAGAGAGAGAGAGAGAGAGAGAGAGAGAGAGAGAGAGAGAGAGAGAGAGAGAGTCCGTAAAACCTTGCGATGAAAATTCTTTTAAAAGGCTTGCTCACTTGAAGCCTTTTTTTCTTCCCATGTCATATAATGAAATAATGGAAGGAAAATCTTGTCAAAATTGAGTAGTAAAAATATATTCATAAGGATAATGAGAAAAGAAAAGAGATTAACAGGGAATGTAAGCAGCGAAGATTCATTATTCTTTGATATCTTAAGAACATTATATATATATATATATATATATATATATATATATATAAATATATATATATATATATATATATATATATATATATATATATATATATATATAAACAAAATATATATATATATATATATATATATATATATATATATATATATATATACATATATATATATATATATATATTTATATATTTATATATATATATATATATATATATATATATATATATATATATATATATATATATATATATATATATATATATATATATATATATATATGATTGCCTTATTTATCTTGATATTGATTGAATATGCAGGCACTAAATTATACACACAAGCACAATCATAGTATATATATATATATATATATATATATATATATATATATATATATATATATATATATATATATATAAAAAATATATATATATATATATATATATATATATTTTATATATATATATATAATCTATATATATATATACTAACAACATAACAATAACAACAACCTTAATATGTATAACTAACATAACAGCAACATAGCAACACCAACAATCTATATATGCTATATATATATATATATATATATATATATATATATATATATATATATATATATATATATATATATATATATATATATATATATATATATATATATATATATAAAAAATATATATATATTATATATTTTTTGTTTTGCTTAGTAACATAACTTAACCTTGTATGCATACCATATATATATATATATATATGCTATGCTGCAAATATATAGCAACTATATATAGCATATATATATATATAAATATATATATATATATATATTTAAAGAAAATATCTATAAAGATGCTCCATATATATTTTGTATACAGTAAGTGTATAACACTTCTTACATTTGAATATGGTAACGTAAGACAGACACTTTACAGATATATAAAAGAATTAATTACAAATGCTTTCATTTTTAATAATGATTCATTTATTATCAAAATGGTCTTTACTATTTTTGTAAAGAAAAAAAAAAAACATGGAAGTGAAACTTAAAAATATCCTTCCTTGTTTTTAATATTTAAACGGATTTGTTTGGAGTTGATTGAGGAAAGAATATAATATTTAAAAATTGAACAAAGAAATTTTTGATTTTACTGGTCTTGTTGCTGTTAAAGTTGCAAAATATTTTACCTATATATTAATAAAAAGCGAAACTTATATAAAGCATCTTTGTTTTGAATAAATTATCGAATTACTTAATTGTACATCATTTGGAAGAATAAAATATTAATTTCAATATTATTAAATATTATTCTCAAATAAAATAACGAATTAAAATGATGTCATAAAATTGTTAAATTTATTTTCATTTGATAATTAAAAAAAAAACTCAACAAATTTTTTTCCTTTTATTTGTTTTTTATTTTAAAATTTGTGAATTTTGATCATATCAATTTTAAATTCCGTAATAAAGTTAATAAATTGTGTGCTTGTGTGTGCGCGTGTGTTGGTGTGTGTGTGTGTCTGTAGGTGTGTGTGTGTGTGTTTGTTTATTCTTTATTTGTTTTACTTTACTTTTTATTTTTTTTAATTAATGGCATTATCTAGCAATTCCATTTATCGAGTTATAATAATAATAATAATAATAATAATAATAATAATAATAATAATAATAATAATAATAATAATAATAATAATAATAATGATAATAATAATGAATTTTGTATTATTTTTAATATCACTATTATTATAATAATATAATAATAATAATAATAATAATAATATAATAATAATAATAATAATAATAATAATAATAATAATAATAATAATAATAATAATAATAATAATAATAATAATAATAATAATAATAATAATAATAATAATAATAATAATAATAAGAATATTAATAATTGAAATAAAATAATTAATATATAATAAAATAATAAATATGATAAGAAGAAGAAGAAGAAGAAAGAAGAGAAGAAGAAGAGAATAATAAAATTTTATTTTTAATACACTATTATTATTTATTATTATTATTATTATTATTAGTATTATTATTTAATTATTATTATATTTATTATAATTACTATTATTTTTTTTACTAGTTATATTGTTTAATTATATTATTATTATTATTCATTATTATTATTATTATTATTATTATTATTATTATTATTATTATTATTATTATTTTTATTATTATTATTATTATTATTATTATTATTATTATTATTATTATTATTATTATTATTATTTTTATTATTATTATTATTATTATTATTATTATTATTATTATTATTTGTTTTAGAAATAATAACTTTATTATTTATTATATTAAGGAATAGTAATAATACATAATAAAAATTGAACTAAACATGAACATAATGTGTGTATTTGCTTTTTGTTACACTCCTCAGAATAATTTGTTCTATTTTACTGAATCCTAAAATAAATAAATAAATAAATAAATAAATAAATAAATAAATAAATAAGTAAAATAGAGATTTTAGACGCATTTAGACACACTTGCTTAAATAAGAGTATCTACTATCATCCAT
>JABUQX010139450.1:0-7500 GCA_015478945.1 Trachelipus rathkii | reverse complement strand
ATTTTCTTTATTATGGTCATAAAGAAGGCAAAAGAACATGGAAGTGAAACTTAAAACTATCCTTCCTTGTTTTTAAGATTAAAGCGGATATTTTTGGAGTCGATTGAGGAAAGAATATAATATTTAAAATTTGAAGAAAGAAAATTTTGTTCTTACTGGTCTTGTTGCTGTTAAAGTTACAAAATATTTTACTTATATATTAGTAAAAAGCGAAGAATATAAAGGCATCTTTGTTTTGCATGAATTTTCGAACTACTTAATTGTAGTACATCATCTGGAAGAATAAAATATTAAATTCAATATTATTAAATATTATTCTCAAATAAAATAACGAATAAAAATTATCTAATAAAATTGTTCAATTTATTTTCATTTGATAATTAAAAAAAACAACAAATTTTTTTCCTTTTATTTGTTTTTTATTTTAAAATTTGTGAATTTTGATCATATCAATTTTAAATTCCGTAATAAAGTTAATAAATTGTGTGCGTGAGTGCGCGCGTGTGGTGGTGGTGGTGTGTGTGTGTATGTGTGTATAGGTGTGTGTATGTGTGTTTGTTTATTCTTTATTTGTTTTACTTTACTTTTTATTTTTTTAATTAATGGCATTTTCCAGCAATTCCATTTATCTGATTTTAATAATAATAATAATAATAATAATAATAATAATAATAATAATAAATAATAATAATAATAATAATAATAATAATAATAATAATAATAATAATAATAATAATAATAATAATAATAATAATAATAATAATAATAATAATAATAATAATTATAACTTTTAAGTTTATCACTATTGCATTACCTATTTTTAATATCACTATTATTATTATTAGTTAGTATTATTAATTATTATTATATTATTATATTATTATTATTTATTATATTGTTAATTAATAATAATAATAAAATTATTATTTTTAATTAATTATATTATTATTATTATTATTATTATTATTATTATTATTATTATTATTATTATTATTATTATTATTATTATTATTATTATTATTATAATTATTGATTTTATTATTTATTATATTAATGAATAGTGATAATACATAATAAAAATTGAACTAAATATGAACTTAATGTGTGTATTTGCTTTTTGTTACACTCCTCAGAATAATTTGTTCTATTTTACTGAATCCTAAAATAAATAAATAAATAAATAAAAAAATAAATAAATAAATAAATAAACAAATAAATAACTAAATAAAATAGAGATTTTAGACACAGTTAGACACATTTGCTTAAATAAGAGTATCTTCTATCATCCATCTAAACCTTTTAAATATTTAAATTATTTAATTTATTTTACTTAATTTTTATTAAATTATTATTATTAAATTATTATTATTATTAAATTAAATTATTAAATTAATAAATTAATTATTAATTAAATTATTTAATCGTAATTACGAAAGTTTTATTGGGTGGCCCTAGATCCTTTTATTTAAAAAATACTTTTAACCTTATTTTAATTAATTAATAATATTTATACAAAATTAAATATTTATGCATTTTACTTTAAAAATAATAATTCTTTATAATTATTATGAATATCAAAAATTCAACAAACAACTTTTCAAAGGACAAGGTAAATACTAAACAAAAAACGGGTTTAAAATGAATTAAGAAAATGTTTTAGAAATAAAATATTATTAAGAAAGAAGTTTTAAAACATTAATTTATTGAAAATACACACTTTCTGAGGGTAGTTGCATAGTGCATTTATATTATTATTATTATTATTATTATTATTATTATTATTATTATTATTATTATTATTATTATTATTATTATATTATTATTAATTATTATTATTATTATCTATGATTTTTATTTTATTATTATTATTTTTGAGTGTAGTTATATTATTATTATTATTATTATTATTATTATTATTATTATTATTATTATTATTATTATTATTATTATTATTATTATTATTATTATTATTATTATTATTATTCAGAATACATGAACAGTATAGATTATGAACTTACTGGAAAATATCGTTAATTAAAATAGTCAAGTTAAAAATAAATGTAAGTAAAAGAAATTAAAAACGCACACATACAAATATCTACACACGTAAAAACCTAGACACACAAACACACACCTACAACTCAATTAATTAACTTTATTATGGAATAAATATTCTAAAATGATATGCCGAAAAATTCCGAAATTATAAAAAATAATTTTTTTTTTATATTTCGCTCAATTTTTTTTAATTATAAAAATATATTTAATAAATTTTTACAATGATTTTTGCTTTATTTTAAATTGAGAATATTAAAATTCTTTTTCCATTTTTTTTTAATTCTCATTGATAGAGCGTGGCTAGAAATGCTGTTGAGAATGTATGAAAATGATTGTTTTTTTTCTCTCCAAATTTTCCTATTTGGGAAAAATTTCCTTCTCCTAATAAGAATAAGAAAAAGAAAAGACATTTTATTCTCCTAAATGAGGTGCTATTAGGTAGTTCGTTAATTGCTGAAAAATGAAAATGCTTTTTAAGCTTCACTTTTTATTATTATATCCGTAAATTATTTTGCGCTTCAGCAACAACAAGAGAAGTAAAAACAAAAATTTCCTTCTTCAAATATTTAAACATTATATTCTTGTCTCAATCGACTCCAAACATATCCATTTTAGTCTTAAAAAGAAAGGAAGGAGATTTTTAAGTTTCACTTACATGTTTTTATCTTTTCTATCTATTACAAAATGAGTAAAATATTAATAAAAAAATAGAAAAATAATAAAAACTATTTAAAATAATAATTGTACTGAATACAACAAACACAAAGTTTATATCTGCTCGATTTCATATTGCACTCTTTTAATCCATTTGTTCTATTTTACTGAAACAGAATAAAAATAAGAGTTAGAATTAAACATCGTATACCTCATTGATTTTATCAAGAGCAGATGGACAAGATATAAGATTATTATATGTTTGGTGGTGAAGAGTATACTACAAAACAGAATATTTACAAGTCGAAGAGAGATTAGTGTCCTTTCATGGATGCCAACATCCATGTTGATATAAGCACGTAAATATTATATATATTATTATACTATAATATATAATTATACTATATAATATATATTATATATATATATCATATATAATTTAATATATATATATAATATTATTATATATTTATTATATATTATATTATATATATATTGTGAAACTAAAGAAGTTACCCGCATGGTATCTCGAAAAAGATAGGTACAAGAAAACGATAACATATATGGAATCAGCGTATGAAATTTGTATGGAAATGAAAAAAAAATTTTTTATATTTTAATTTTTTTAATTTTTTTTTTATATCTCAAAAACTACGATAGGTACAAAGAAACTAATAACATATTTAGAATGAAAGTATGAAAATATGTATAAAAAAAAGCATTTTATTTTTTTTTACCTAAAGGATACCAGGGTAAAACCGCAAATGCAAAGATCGGGGTCTCTCGGCCTATCCTGGGGACGCACGGGATAGGCATCTTTCCCACCCCTCCGGGAAGGGTCTCCGGAACCCCGCTCCTTTAGGTATTTGGGTCGTCCGGGGTTCTCGGCCCCTCCCTACGGGTATAGGAAAACGTCCCCCCCTTCTGTCCCACCGTCGGCTACGAGCCCTAAAAACATTATATACGCTCGATCTCCATATATGATTATTATTTCTTTTTTCCTACCTATAGTAGTTTTGGAGATATAAAAAAATAAAAAAAAAAAAGATTTTTTTTATTTGTCATTTTTCCATACAAACTTTTCAATACAGCTTATTCCCATAATATCGTTATCAGTTTTTCTTGCTGCCATATCTCTTTAGTTTTCGAGACTATCATGCGGGTAACTTCTTAAGTATAGCCTATATATATTATATATATATATCTATAATACTAATCATACTTATATATTAATAACTATACTATATATATACCTATATATATATATATTATATATATACATATAATATTATATATATATATATATATATATATATAATGACTCTATACTATATATTATATCTATAATAATATATTATATATATATATAATATATATATATATTTATATATATATATTTATATAATTTATAATATATAATATATTATTATTTATTATGTTTATTTTTTATTATATTATATATATATATATATATATAAATAAATAATATATATATATATATATATATATATAATATATTATATATATATATATATATACTATATATTATATATATATATACTTATATATTATATATATTAGTTATGGGTGAAGCTAAAAGAAGTACCCGCTATGAATTCTTTAAAACTAAGGTAGTTACAAGAAAATCGATAACATATATGGAATCAGAGTAATGAAATTTGTATGGAAAATGAAAAATATAAAATTTTTTTAATTTTTTTATAATTTATTTGTATATTTCAAAACTACGATAGGTACAAGGAAAATATTGTTTTTCCATTTTTAAGCCTTATGAATATGTATGAAAAAGATATTTTTTTAACTAAAAGAATACCCAGGGTAAACCGCAAAGATGTAAAGAGTCGGGTCTCTCGCCTCCTGGGGGACGACGGGTAGGACTATTTCCCCCTTCCTCCTGGAGGTTCGGAACCCGCTCTTTGTATTGGGTGTCGCGGGGTTCTCCGCCCTCCCCTACGGGTATGGAAAACGTCCCCCCTCTGTCCGCATCTCGGCTCGCGCCTCTAAAAACTATTTAGTACGCTGATTCTCTATTTATGTTAGTAGTCTGTGTTCATACATATCGAGTTTTGGAGATATAAAAAAAAAAAAAAATTGTAAATTTTTTTTTTTCACTTTTCTCATACAAATTTCATGCGCTGATTTCCATATATGTTATTAGTATTCTTGTAACGCCTTTAGTTTTCGAGATATCATTCGGGTAACTTCTACCTGCATCACTAATATATTATATATATATATATATATTATTATATTAATAATATATATATTATTATATATATATATATAATATATTATATTATATATATATACTTATATATTACTAATATATTAAAATAATAATTTATTATATATATATATGATATATATATTAATTATATATTTAATATATAATATATATTATAGTATATATAATATAATATATAACTATATATATTATATAGTATATATATATATATATAATATATATATTATATATTACTATATATATTATATATATATACTATATATATATATCATACATATAATATATAATATATATATATAGTTATATACATTATATATATTATCTAATTATATATATTAATTAATATATTATATATATATATATATATAATAATATAAAATATATATATATATATCATTATATATATATAATATTATTAGATGTTGCAAGAATCTCATTACATTAATTTCATAGCATTGAAAAGTAATTGTAGTCATCACCTGGTTTAGCTTAGTTGCCCTGAAAATTAAACTTAAAAAGACGCTCACTCAGAAAAGAATAAAATAATCTGAAAAGATCATTAATCTCTTTTAACATATTAAAAACCAGTTCGTGGTTTTATGATCATTTTATTACATAACTTGAATGAAGAAAGGAGACATTATACAATAGTTTTTACTTTCTGTTTTTTTTTTTAATTCTAATGAGTCTATAATGGGTTTAATGAAAAAAGGTTGATGGAATATTTATTAAAAACAAAAATATATTATAGTTCAAGTTATTATGTATTTGAAAAGAAAAAGTAAATTATACTCTATTACTGAAACTTATTGCAATGAGGCCGGTTTTTCATACTTTTACTTAAATTTGTCAAGAAAAGATCAGCAATAATGTATGAAAATGACTTTACCTAACAAGCAAAAGTATATATAAACAAAAAGAACGCAAGAAAGAAGAGGTTTGACCAGAAATAATAGTGAAGAAAGAAGTTGTTTAGAGATGGTAGTCTAGAGATTTTGAACGTCCATTAAACTCTGTTTGAAATTACAGTACTTAAAGGAGGATTACTTACAAGAAAGTAATAAAAATTGCTGTCATGAAAATAAAAACCGGAAAAGCAATAGACGATCCTGGAAATAAAATAAAAATGTTAAAAACTTTTAGTGAATTTGATGTCGAGAAGAAAACAACTTTATTAAAGAAGTAAAACTAAGGGAATAAATATGCAAGTCCTTATTCATTGTCATATCAAAATATTGGTATTGTTTGTCATGAATTTTAAGCAAATCGGAAGAAAGCAGGTTTCAGAAATCTGAAGTGTGATTCTGGAGAAGATTTTTAAAAGCTTTTCTAATCAGAAAGGCCATGAAAATTGAGGGAACCTGAAAATATATCCCTTCAAAAGAAATTAAAGCAGTTAAGCAAAAAAGACTAAAACAACACATATTGAGAGAATAAAAGCTATATATATAATATATAATAATATTATAATAATATATATATATATATATATATATATATTATATATATATATATATATATATATATATATATATATATATATATATATATATATATATATATTATAATAATAATGAATTTATAAAATAAAAAAAAATATAAATATAATAGATAATAATAATTATATTATATATATATTATATATATATTATATATATATATATATATAATATATAATACTTATATATAATATATATCATATGGGCATCATTGTAAAATAATCAAAGCTATACAATATAGGAGAGAGAAACATTTCACATTTTATTACCAGTTAACTACATAGATGAAATGAAGAAAAAAGAGATGTGATACAAAAAAAATTTTTATCATATTTTCCTTTAAAATTTAAGTGAGATATTTATTGTGTTAAGTGAAAAGATCAATGAAAGATTTATTAGGAGCAAAAATAGATTTTAATTCAAGTATCGTATTTGTCAAGAAAAAAAAAGGACAGATATGGTGAAAGAATAATGAAATTCATCTACTAAAACTCTCAGATGAAAGGTTTCTTCACCAATAGGTAAATAAAGGAATAAAAGAAAGAAGACATAAAAGCAGTGGATAAAAAAAATTGCTTTTGCTTTTTTGGAAATGGGTTTTGTGAATTTGGGTATTTTAAATGAAGCATAAACAGAGCCTGTTTACTGAGCAAACTCAACAAATCTGTATTACTTTGCCTAAAAAGAGGCGAAAAGTAAATTTTTTTTCCTTTTCCTTTAAGAGAGGAGAGAGAGAGAGAGAGAGAGAGAGAGAGAAGAGAGAGAGAGAGGAGAAAAGAGAGAGAGAAGAGGGGAGAGAGAGGGGAGAGAAGAGAAGAAGAGAGAGAGAGAGAGGAGAGAGAGAGAGAGAGAGAGAGAAAGTCGTAACCTTGCGATGAAAATTCTTTTAAAAGGCTTGCTTAACGAAGCATTTTTTCTTCCCATGTCATATAATGAAATAATGGAAGGAAAATCTTGTCAAAATTGAGTAGTAAAAATATATTCATAAGGATAATGAGAAAAGAAAAGAGATTAACAGGGAAT
>JABUQX010139448.1:25000-32166 GCA_015478945.1 Trachelipus rathkii | reverse complement strand
GAGAAGAGAGAGAGAGAGAGAGAGAGAGAGAGATGAGAGAGAGACATACGAGAGAGAGGAGAGAGAGATCAAGTTGTTTAGCTGTACATTATCAAATAATAATCAGTATATTATTATACTATATATATAATATATGATATATGTACCTAATACTATATATATATTTTATAACGTACATAATATATATATAATTAATATATAATATATATATATATCATATATTATATTAATATAGCTTATATATATTAATATATATATATCACTATATTATATATACCTATATATATAATAATATTATAATTACTATATATTATTATACCAAATACCCGTTTAGCCATTGGTCAGGGTTTTGAAATTTTTTTTTGTTTTTTTTAGGAATATATTGCTTACTATAGGCTACCAATCATTGGCAGATTTTCGAGTGGTAGAACGGACCCATGATATATTCAAAAGTTCGAAGTAATTTTTTAAATAATTTTAAAACATTAATTAAGATAAAATTCGTTTGTAAAAACATGAAATATCTCTCGAAAAGTACGAACACTTACAGAAAAACCTACCATTCACGACTATTTAAGAAAATTCATCAGTCGTTCAAAGCTTTATTATCAAAAATGAAAAAAAAAAAAAAATTATCAAATGTACTCATTGCAGTTATGAATGTAACGGACACTTACAGAACCAAGAGCCACAAATTACATATTTGGAATCAGCATATAAAGTGTATTACAAAAATGTAAAATACCCAGAATTTGGTACACAAAAATCCAAATAAAAAAATTTAGGGGGCTCGAGCCGAACGGGGCACAGAGGGTGCGACGTGTTCTCCTACCCACGTAGGGAGGGGCGGAGGAATCCCCCGCGACACCCATACCAAAGAGTGGAGGTTCCGGAGACACCCCTCCCCGCAAGGGGAAATTCAGTCCTACCTGTCGTCCCCACGGAAGGCGAGAGGACCCCGACCTCCTGCCATTCTTTGCGGTTACCCTTGGGTATTTTTTAGTTAAAACAATTTTTTTAAATGATACTCTGATTGATATCAAGGTATCTGAGTATATATTGATTTTAATGGTGTCAGTGTACAATCTGAGGTTGGTTTACATTGTTAGGTATCAGTATCAGCGTACAATTTGTTAGGTATAGTGTTAAAAACCATTTTTTTGTTAAAACAGAAAGCGGCCCTATATATATATATCCTATATATACTATCATATATATATATATAAATAATTATATATAATATACTCTACTATATAAAAAAATCTATAATAGGTTGCAATCAGTATTCGTACCATAATATAACCTAACATATCATAGCATAAACCAAAACTATAATATAATGGCATATTGAACTTACAAGTAGTTCGTTTCTTTTTTAGTGGAATGTCATATATCATTGCAAATCCTTAAATAAAATGAAAATAAGCTACCAACAGTGATACATCTTAATTTAAAGAATGACCTACAATAGATTTTAGAAAATATCTTTAAATTTATTGAAGAGAACAAGATTACCAGGAAAAACACAAGTGCTTGAAGTTGGTTATTTTTTTGTGGCTGTGGAAGGGGGGTGCGTCGGCCAACCCTATAGTATATATTACTATATATAATGATACTATATATATATATAGGCCTTAAATATATATATAGTATTATTAGTGAGTATATTTATAAATCTATCTCTGTTTATGACTGTATACTTATATTACTTAATACTATTTAGTCTCGCATAGGGCAGGGAGTGATATATATATATTAGTATTAGCCGTAAGTATATACCTCCAGAATTTCGACGGTATTAGTGGAGGTTTTGGTTATCTGAAAACCATGTTGTGTATCTGAGAGGAGGGTATATACTCTCATCAGATTAAATCTCTCTAGTAAACATTATAGTAATAGAACAAGCCGTAGTATCACTTGCTTCGGCTCGACTACATGAAGAATGAATTGACTGCGTGATTTATTAGGTTTTACGTACTGCGACAATGGCATGTTTGCTCGTTTTAGAATGGATTTGGCACATCAGGGTGAATTATTTCTGGGTTCCAGTACTGCTGGAATGCTGCTATGGCTTAGAGTTCCTCCTTAGATACGCTCTTAGGGTAGGGATATTGGACTATTTTGGTCGAATGCACCTTTCTATGCTTTTTACTTGTTTGAAGTTTTTTGATTGGTCTTGCAGCTTGAGTAACTTGTTCCGTTAAATCTTTTATTAATGTCCCGTTTAGTTGTGTCGGTTATTCTCTTTCGTGGGGCGTTTTCTTGCCAGGTTTAAGACTAGATTTTTAGTCAGTAGTTATAACATTGAGAAAATTTGTATTCTGACTTTTAGCGGCTCGAGAGGCATTTTGTCTTGTTATTTGTGTGTATAGATTGCCTTCGATTGGGTTGGTTTAGCTTTTTGTGAAATGTAGAGATTTGTTTGATTTTCAGTTACATTTTGTGTTAGATTTTGATGATTGTAGTCGTTTGAGTAGTACTGTTGCCAGATTTTCTGGTTTTGGTTTAGAGTTATATTAAGTTGCATTTTACTCTGTAAGTTTATACGGTGTATGATAGTGTGCATTTGTTTATAGACTTTGGTTGTCTATTTTGTGGTAAGGAATCTATTTTTTTTGTGTTTATTAGCTACATTACTATTTCAATTGCCCCACCTCCTTCCTTCTCTTTACGGTAGCCTTGGGCGCGCATAATTTTTTATTACCTTTAGAAGGACGTATTATTGCATAGGAGCTCTATATTGTGCTTTGTCGAGAGATGCTCCCTCTCTGCTGTGGAACAAACTTTTAGTTTGTTGTTCTACTAGAACTTAGATTGTACGACTTAAACCAGTTTGACTGTCTTTATTTGTTAGTGTAAGTCTTAATTAAAGGATGTTAGTAGTGTTGGGTCTTTTTCATAGTGGGAATCTGTGTAGCGCATGGAATGTGATGATTGAGTAGACTCAGGCAGCATAAAGTGTTGTGCTCTCGTGGCTTCATGTACAGCGAGCTAGCATTAGTGAGCGCTCTAGCGGGACAACAACAAAATGGAGCATAGATCTGGAGATGTAGGGCTCTCATTTAGGTTTAGAATGGTTTGTTGTGTGATGTTGAGTGTACGGACGCTGTCTGTGCCCTGACGGATGCAGAGAGTGTGTGTGTAAGGTCTTATGAGAGTGTTCCACCTCTTGCGGTGAATGTTTATTGTTAGCTGAACCATTGACTGGTCTATCGGGTAATATGAGGCATATGAAAGTCCCGGCTTAGTCATCGATTTATTCATATTTCTGATTTTAGTGGTGACTAGGTCTGATACATAATCCTGGCAGCAGAAGTAAGAGAGGATGGAAGGGATTTGGCTACAATTGATTTAGGTGTGTATGCTTTTTTTCTATTGATTTTAACTTCTATAACTTGGTTACACGGCACAGCCTTGGCGTGGTTGGTTACAAAGTACTTTTTACTTATATACTAACAGTACACATTTTTTTAGAAGTACTTGTACTTGCAGTATTCTATAAACCCAGTTGTATTTGTACTTGAATCAAACTTTGCTAAGCCTATTTGACAATATCTTATGCGAATTTGTTAACTTGGTAAAAACATTTGTTACTGCATTTCTTCCTCACAGTCACATGATTATTTCTGGGTTATCATGATATTTCTGAACAAAATTTCTCATTACGAAATATTGATGCATAGGCATATCTAACTATATTCATATACTATAGGTATAAAATATAAATATTATAGTATCACGTATATACCTAATATTACAGTCATTACTACTCATTACTACTATTATAGCATATTATGCATAATCACAATCATAACTCCCTATTCTCAGGCTACTATATTATTTATTTATATCAATTAAATGATATTCTCCTTGAGCTAGCTCTTGTACTATATAACATACGTTCTTCCATTTATAGGTGAATACAGCTAATATAGAAATACTCCATGACTACTACATTTACTGGAGTATACTAATAGTTGAATATAGTATAATATATATATACTATATAATACTAATAAAATATTATATAGGTAATATATTTATACTTACTAGTATATTATATATTATATAATATTAATACTTATATAGCTTTAATATATAGCTTAATATATATGCCAAGATGGTTATAGATTGGATTTGAAAGTTAGTGCAAACAAAGAGCATTTATGGAGGGGTTATAGTTGCCGAGGGATTGGCAGAGAGCAATAATAGTACCCTATATAAGGGTAATGGGAAAGGTAACTTAGGTAAATAGGGAAATTATATATTCTAGTGTTTGGTACTGGAGTAAGGGAAGTATATATGACTGGGCTACGTTTGTCGAAAGCGTGCGTTAAGCGAAGCCGAAGGGCCTCACTCGTCAGCGAACAATGTGCTTAAAAGTGGGCTAGAGGATCGGGCCTGGATCAAATCTTTTACTTTGAAACAATGATTAGGAAAAGATGGAGAGGAACATATTAAATCCTCCACTCTATTGTGTGTATTGGATTATGAAAACAGTACTATGATTAAGAGGATAATATGGAGGACTCTCGCCTCGCCACCGTCCCAAATAGGAGCCGCCAGCCACCTGATTTATGCAGGTGTTATTGAATATATGGCGTTGATGAGAAAGCTTCTAAATGGAACATTAAGATATTGTTTGACAATTAGTGAAGGCGTGTAAGAATTAAACTAGTACTAAAGTGGATATAAAATTTATATTAAATAGCTAAGCGGACTCAGGCAGGGATGTGTTATGTCTCCTTTGGTTTTTTGTATATGGATGTGGGTTATGAAAGAATTGGATGCGTGTGGTGACCCGGGTAGTGAATCTGTCCTCTGTGTTTCGAATGATTAGCTATGAAGGGCCGAGAGAGTTGGGCAAGGTGTTCTCCTACCTGCATCACATACTGTACACCGATGAATTTGGTTCTTGTTGTGGCGAAGCTTTAAGAGGTTGATGTGAGCATTGGTAGCAGAGATTGCTGGCTAGCAAGGGTGTGTAAAATTAGAAAGGGTTTTTAAAGTAAATGTAGATAATGTAGTAAAGTTAGGACTGCGAACCGTCCCGCCCTTACCACCCAGCCGATCCGTCCTCTACTTCCGGTCCGTGTTGTTGCCCGCTGTCGTCAGGTTAGTAGGACAGTTTCATCGTGAAGTTACAACATCAGTCGAAAATACCAAAAAGGATATATTGCTGGCAGGGTAAATACCGATATCAAAAATAGCAGCAGTGTGGTCAGTAAATTAGTCAGATATAGTGGCTGAGGCAATAATCTTGATGGGATGTAAAGGGACTAAAGCCGTTGGAGTGTCGCATACGTTCGTTACATTGAGGTCATTGTTGTTTACCTATGTTAATGTCTATAGTAGTGAGCACTGGTCCTGGATGATAAGAGGTATGTGTATACGAATAGTTCAGTGTAAAGTAATATGCTTAGGGTAAAATTGAGAAGAATGATAAATGAGATAAAGAATGATTTCTGTTCGTGTGAAGAAGGGGTATAAGGAGAAAAATAACATACATTGACGATGGTTTGGTCATGTAGAAAGGATGCGGGAGTGATAGTCGTTGGTAAGCCGAGATCGATAGTGTGACAGTGTTGCTGAGGAACTCGAACGCTGTCTAGACCACAAGAACACAGTTATCCTGAGCTAGAAGAAATGTGAGACTTCAGAGTGCGAGAAGAAAGGTACAATAACAGGATAAAGTGCGAGCTCGTGTGTGAGGGGCGCCCTGGTATGGTTATAGCTCACTGCTCCATGGGATGAACCCCAACATGACGAGACTTGCCACTAGTGAGGTCGTTCATCGCGGTCAATAGAAGCTGCGTAGCAGTTATTTTGGCTTGACCTGCAACCGAATTCTCAGCGTAATAACCTATATAAAGGACAAGCGGTGGTAAGGCTGGCTTCGTTTTAGACCTTGCTTCATATTTCTCTACAACCTTTCTGTTTCCTGTGCTCCGCACCACTTACCCCCAGTCTTTGGGAAGAAGGTGCGCGTGATGTGAGATAATACTAATATAATATATCATAATATATAGATATATATATTTATAATATCAATATATACTATACTATAGTATATCTATATAGAGTATATATATATACTATATTATATATATATTTATTATATATATATACATATACTACGAGTCTTGTTATTATTTACATATAATATCATATACTAAGTATATAGCCATATAAATATAGCCGTAGTATAAAAATCTCCGAATATAGCTAGTATATACTACTATATATATAGTAATATAAATATAGTACTATATAAGCTTAGACGTATATATATATATATTTATGCCATATATATATATATTAGATTGTAACTTAATTTAGTAATTAAAATATGATATTGAATTAAAAGAAAAAAATATTGCAAATTTTCCCTATGTAAAATTAAAAATAAGAATATCAATAATAATATAAAGGTAAGACTATCCTTATTTTAGTAACTTGTAAGATTCAAAATGTGATAGCTTAGTTATTTTATTAACTACTTGCTGTATATACTACTTACAGATGTAGTAAACTAACTTAACACTTAATACTTAACACTTATTATTAAAACTCTTCTATGTTCAAATATGATAAAAAGTTTGTTCTGAGCAGGGCCGGATGGTTGCTGGAATATATTTTCGAAAAATGTCATAACTTATTTACTTTGCTCGAGTAATTTATTAATTAGTTTTTAATTTTCTTTATTTAAACCTGTGATTCAAAATGTTTACAGCTCTAGGATGTCAATAATTATAGAATATCGGTAACGGCTAATGTGTTGGGATAATATAAGACTAGTGTTGCTGTACTTATGGATTAAAATAATATGGCAAATTTTGTAGAAATGTACTTGGGACTACCGAAGAGTACCTAACTTAACTAACCTAACCGAAACCTAACTTAACCTAAATTAATTTTCATTATTATTACCAGTTGTGAATCAGGAAAATTTAGTGATCCCGCGTTCTGGTTTACTTACGCCTAGCATTGTGAATGGTGCGTACCTCCCCACTTAACTCCTCACTATTTCACAGTACAGTTCTACAACATTTTGCCAATAATATTGATGAGTAATAAATAGAAGATTGATAGGTTTGCACCTTTTTCCACAACAACAGGCTGCTATATCTTTATTAAAAATAAAAACAAATTAGCTATTATCACAC
>JABUQX010139448.1:0-15000 GCA_015478945.1 Trachelipus rathkii | reverse complement strand
TCACAACTTTCCTACTACACTCTGCATCATCCGCTCAATTTTCATCCAGCATATATCCTAAGTATTTAAGTTAAGACACTTGTTTCAGTTGCTCACCATCCAGCATAACTTCACACAGAGGACTGTCTTCCCTCACAACCATACCCTTACTCTTATCTACGTTTAATTTCAAACCTCTCCTTTTACACACCCTGCCAAATCCCTCTATCAATCCTCTAAAACTCTCTTTAGATTCGACACAAAACCAAATCATCCGCATATAATAGGTAGGGCACCCTCCACTCTCTTTCATTCTCCATCTTTCTAACACCTTCCCCTTCCACCCCTACCTTTAATTTTTTCATAACCATATCCATATACAAATTGAAAAGCCAAGAAGACATAACATATCCCTGCCTCGCTCGGCTATTAATATTAAATTAATCACTTTCTACTCCATTAATTCTTACACATGCTTCACTATCGCCATACATACTTTTGAATCCATTCAGAAGCCTACCACCAACACCATATATCACTAACACCTGCCATAGAGCTTCCCTATTAATCCTGTCATACGAATGTTGCAAATCCATTAAACCTAAATACAACTTCTTTTTCTCTCTCATTTTCTAAATAATTTGTTTCAATGTTGAGATTTGATCCACACATCCTCTACCACTTCTAAACACACCTTGTTCTTCGCCAATCGGTCCCCAGTAACTCGACTCACTCATTCGACCAAAATACCAGCATATATCTTCCCTACAATACTCAATAAGCTAATTCCCCTATAATTCCTATAGTTACCCTTATCTAAGTTACCCTTTACAGATACTCTTATCCCCCTTACCTATATATAAGGGTACTGTTACTGCTCTCCTCCAATCGCTCGGAATAATACCCTTCATAAACGCTTTGTTGCACAACTTCCGAATCCAATCAATCACCATCTCGCCTCCGTTCTTGATCATTTCACCAGTAATTTCAAATATACTTGCAGATTAACCATTCTTCAATGTTCACTCTTCCCATTACCTCCTCCTTACTAACGACCTCATCCTAAAATACCTATTCTTTCTTGTACCATCAAGCCCACACACATTTACTATCGACTCTTCATTACTGCCATTGTTATACAGTTTATCGAAGTGTTCCCTCCACACTCTCCCCACATCTATTTTATCAATTACGGGAGCACCACCAATATTCATTATTCTTAGCAGATTCCCCATATTCTCATTATTAACCTTTCGCGCTTCCTTCCAGAATAGCTGGCATTTAGTACATTCAACCACGCATCTTTTTCACTTTTAACCGCTTACATCACATCATTCCACCACTCGCTGTTAACATTCTTACCTCCTACTTTAGAACTTCCACATACTTATTTTGCACTACTAACAACTGCTTCCTTTATTTGCTAAAGAATTGTTCAGTTTCAACTTGTTCACGTTCAACTGATTTATTTGCAAGCGCTCCTAAGTACTTGTCCTTATTATATATAAATATATATATATATATATCATATATATCCCATATATATACTCTTCCATATATATATATATATCTTATATATAATAATAATAATAACTATATATACATATATATATATATATACATATACTATATATATATATATATGTAATATATATATATATACATATATAACATATATATATATATATATATATATATATATATATATATATATATATATATATATATATATATATATATATATATATATATATATATATATGTCACAATAAGTCCGTCCCTTGTACCTCCGCGGCCCTCCAACAGATGTGTGGTCTTCCTTCTGAGGTCGTTGTCTAGGGTTGTGACACTTCCCAGGTCGTTACTGGCTTTGATTCTTCTGGCGGACTTCTATCTTCTTGAATTCCCGTCGAGCAGCTTCAGCCGTTGTATAAGAGCTTCCTTACTTTCCTCTTAAGTTTCCTCCTGAGTCTTCTTTTGGTCCTCAAGAATAAGTGAAGTCTTCTCTAAGGTCCTTACTATTCCTTTTTCTTCTTACTATCCTTCAGTAAATCCAAGTTGTACCAGGAAGGTTTCGAAGTAATGAAATAATGAATAGTTATTCTAAACCCTTTAATCCTCACTAAACTTAAGTAATACACGTCAAGAGTCTTGATATGAAGAGCGGCAAACAAGGAATGAACAGGGAATGAACCACTGTATGTATAAAGCTCGCTCTTTTATACCATTTTCTCTTAAAACGCTTACCTGTATATTGTTATAAATATTTTTACAATCTTTCTTAAAATTATTCAAAATAAACTTACAATATTAGATATTATTGCAAAAACTCATAAAATTATTCTAAATAATTTTACAGTCTAAAAAGTATTGAATTGATGATAAAATTACTCCATTCTTATAAAGAATGGTAAAAATACTAAATTAATTACGAAAAGTAGATCCTCACTAAAAATATGACTAAAAGCATTCCTAATGGTAATAATGTAGCTTAACCTTTTCTTATGTCTGGATTCATCTGTGATAATATCCCCCTTATTAAGATGAAGATACGGATTCTGTGGATACATCTCTTCTTCATCACAACTTACAGATGAATTCTGGTAAGGTATTCCGCCCTTACATCTTCTCGTCTTGAAATTCTTGTGTCCTTTAATCTGAATTCGCATTTTGATGTTTACTCTTAACGATTCTTCAGTCTTATCGTTTCGAAGTGCTCTTGATCGTTGTATGTGGTTCCACTTTGATGCTTTAAGTTGAAGGATCATCTTCTCCTTTAAACAACATCTTTTCTTTTTCGATAGAACATTCTTTCCATCACACGGTTCATTAGTTTTATTTTCCACATCTTCCCCTATCGTCAATTCTTTTGATACATCATATTTTAAAACCGAAGTCTGCAAAGCATAGTCTTCACCCAATAAGCGTAGTGCCTGTATTTCATTTTCTAAGTTATCCAAACGATTTTCGTTCATCACTAACTTCTTTCGCGAATTCTTAAAGTTCGCTTCTTCCGTGACATCTTTTCCTCTACTGCCATTAGTTTGATCACGTTCTCCTCATTCTTCTGTGAACTCTAAGATTTCTGTCATCTACATTAGAGGTGACTCTATCGAACTCCGACCCTTTCTCTTGCAATTTCTTTTTACAACACTTTCCGTTAGTTGTCTTAACATCACTCCACATATGGGCAGAGTCTTCCGTAACTAAGGGAATTGCAGAGTGCTTTATCTCTTCGTTAAATTCCGAATCAAATTCGTTCCGATCCAGAACAACTTCTGTCGAATTGATTCTTGGTTCTTTTTCCGTTCCCAATTCTTCAGCGTCTAATTTAGCCCCTTCTGAGTGATCTGTTGACTGAATAGGAAACAATGTCTGTTTGACTCCACATTGATCCTCTTCCTGTACTCTCGAAGTCTCAAATTCTTGTTTTACTTCCACGCTATTTTCTTCAGCAACTACAACGCTATTTTCTTCGGTAACTTTGTCAACAAAATCTGACTCGGCTTCATTGTATTCTGATCGTTCATATCGCTCAAGGTAGTTCCCCATTTCATCCATTCCGTCGGTAAATAGAGGTAGCCTCGGCACCTTGGCTCTTATTTGAAAATTTTCCGAGGCATCATAAGTTATCCTCGCCTGATTCGCGAGCTCTAATCTCTTGAGCTCGTATTCGCGCTCTTTCTCTTTTTCGAGAGCCTCTCTCTCAGCTCTCTTCTCAATAGCCTCTCGTTCTTTTTCTTTTTCAAGGGCCTCTCTCTCGGCTCTCTTCTCAATAGCCTCTCGTTCTTTTTCTTTTTCAAGGGCTTCTTCTTTTCGCCTCGCGGCCTCAGCAGCTCTTTCTTCTGCTATGAATTCCCTGGCCTCTTTACCCTTCAGACCAAACTCTTGACATAACTTACACAACAAGTTATAATCCATTCTTTTTCGTAAGTTTTTCAAAGTTTATACTACGCTTCCAGTCAGGACGGTGAATTTGTTAGAAGTATCCAGTCAAATTTTCGCTTGAAATTTCCAGTGTATCACTGATCATTCACGGAACAGGCCCCCAATTATGTCACTCTAATCTGAATCTATCCCGGACAGGCCCCCAATTATGTCACAATAAGTCCGTCCCTTGTACCTCCGCGGCCCTCCAACAGATGTGTGGTCTTCCTTCTGAGGTCGTTGTCTAGGGTTGTGACACTTCCCAGGTCGTTACTGGCTTTGATTCTTCTGGCGGACTTCTATCTTCTTGAATTCCCGTCGAGCAGCTTCAGCCGTTGTATAAGAGCTTCCTTACTTTCCTCTTAAGTTTCCTCCTGAATCTTCTTTTGGTCCTCAAGAATAAGTGAAGTCTTCTCTAAGGTCCTTACTATTCCTTTTTCTTCTTACTATCCTTCAGTAAATCCAAAGTTGTACCAGGAAGGTTTCGTAGTAATGAAATAATGAATAGTTATTCTAAACCCTTTAATCCTCACTAAACTTAAGTAATACACGTCAAGAGTCTTGATACGAAGAGCGGCGAACAAAGAATGAACAAGGAATGAACGCGTATGTATAAAGCTCGCTCTTTTATACCATTTTCTCTTAAAACGCTTACCTGTATATTGTTATAAATATTTTTACAATCTTTCTTAAAATTATTCAAAATAAACTTACAATATTAGATATTATTGCAAAAACTCATAAAATTATTCTAAATAATTTTACAGTCTAAAAAGTATTGAATTGATGATAAAATTACTCCATTCTTATAAAGAATGGTAAAAATACTAAATTAATTACGAAAAGTAGATCCTCACTAAAAATATGACTAAAAGCATTCCTAATGGTAATAATGTAGCTTAACCTTTTCTTATGTCTGGATTCATCTGTGATAATAACGTAACAACGCTTTTTACATTAATATATATATATATATACTTATATAATATTCTTATATATATAATATTAAAAACTTAATAATATATATATATATATACATATATATTTATATATATATATATATATAATATATATATTCTTCAACTATTTCTCTTCTCAAGTCCAAAATCAATATGTATATAATAATAATATATACATATATATATATATAATAATATATATAATATATATATATATATACAGCATATACAATAATATATAATAATAATATGTATATATGTAATAACTATAATAACTATAATAATAACTATAATAATAATATGTATAATAATAATAATATATAGCATATGTATATAATATGTATAATATATATATATAATTTATATATATGTAATAATATATATCTATTTGTTACCAAACATATATATGTATATCATATATAATATGTAATAATAATAATAGCATATGTAGCTCTTAATAACAATAATAGCACCAACCAATAGCCTGTATGCTAACAACCATATGTATATTGCTGTAATATATATGTAGCCAACCGCCATGCTGCTGTAATAACAGTAATATATCTATATAATAATATAATAATAATAATATATAATATATATTTTGTATAATAATAATATATATATGTAATAATATATATATATAACTCAACATAATATATATGTAATAATATATATATACATATGTATATATATATAACAATAATAATATAATATATATATATATATAATAATAATAATATATACTATATATATATATTATATATATATATGTATAATAATAATAATATGTAATATATATATATATATATGTATATAATAATAATATGTATATATATATAATAATAATAATAATAATAATAATATATCTATATGCTGTATATGTGTAGCCAATAATAGTAATAATATGTATTTCTTCTTTATCAACTGCTAATAATAGTAATAATAATACCAATAATAATAATATAATAATAATATAATATAATAATAATAATATAATAACAAAATAATAATAAATATATAATAATATAATATATAATATATGTAATAATAATAATAATAATATATATATATATATAATAATATAATAATAATAATAATAATAATAATATGTAATAATAATAATAATATATGTATATATAATATATATAATATACCTATAACAATAATAATAATATAATAATAATAATAGTAATAATATCAACTGTATACTACTAATTATATATAAGCCAGTGGTAGTTAAGTAATATTAACTCGTTTGAATATTGCTTTGTCCATACATCAGTAGTATTTGATATCTGATCAGACTTAGATAACTTCTCGATTACTGCTGATCTCAATTTATTGTATGAAGTTGGTAACATCTTCTCTACAAAAATATTTTCTACTAGGAATAAGATATTTTAGTTGAAGATGATAGGCATTAAAATATATATATATATATATATATATATATATATATATATACTATATATATACTCTTTCTATATATATATATATATATATGCCTGCTTGTATATATATGCTGCTCTTATATATATATATATATATATATATATATATTAACCATATAGAATTTTTATTCTTTATAGTTACATTTCTTTATAGTTATAATTTTTTGATTCCGGTTAATTCGGTTCCGGCCAGATAATTTCAGTTCCGTACACCCATAACCTTATATATATATATATATATATATATATATATCTTTATATATCTATATATATATATATATATATATACTAACTGCTATATATATAAATATCTTATATATATATATATATAATAATAATAATATATGTAATATATATATATATATATATATACTTATAATAATAATAATAATAATATATGTATATAACTCTTTCTCAATAATAATATCTCAAAATATAGGATAATAATATATATATATATATATATATATAATAATATATATACATAATATAATATATATATATATATATGTAAATATATATCCTTGCATGTATATGTAATAATAATAATAATAATAACTAATAATATAACAATAATAATAATAACCAATATAATAATAGTTATGTAATAATATGTAATATATAAATATATATAATATAATATATATATGTATATGTATATAATAATAATATATATATAATAATAATAATATAATATATAATATAATAATATATATGATATAATATATAATAATAATAATATATATATGTATAATATATATATAATAATAATATATATATATATTATAAATAATAATAATAATAATAATAATAATATATGATATATATATATATATATATAATAATATAATATATATATATAATAATATATATATATAATGTATATATGCTATAATAATAACTCTAATAATAACCAACAATATAATATAACCTTAACTCTTCATATATATGAAGGTATGTAGCGTCTCACTGTAGGTGAAAGCATATATCGTGAACGACATTTGTTACTATTACAGTAGAATTGGGAGTACGTCGGCAGCTTTCGTTATAGAACACTCGCAGTATATTTATCACAAATGTTTAGTTCGAAAATCAATTTAAGGAGAATTGTTTAGAAACGCTAGTACAGTCGAATCATCATTGCATATGTCAAACAAGTCATTTAAATACATATTTAATTTTATAATACCAAAAACACACTATAGTGATTATCGAAAAGGAACTGGGTCAAGATGGTGACTATTGGGTTGAGATAGCTAAATGGAATTATCTGAATCCAATGGGTTTGATGATATATATGTATATATATATATATATATATATATATATATATATAATATTTTCTTTCTCTATATATATATATATATATATATATATATATATATAACAAATAATACATAATATATATATATATATAACTTAATATTATATAATATACTATATATATATATATATATATATATATAATAATATAATATATATATAATAATAATAATAATATGTATATATATATATATATATATATATGTGCTATATACTATATATATATATATATATATATATATATATATAACTATGATAATCGATAACGTTAGATGTTTTTACATGGGTAGGCAAGATATATATATATATATATATATATATATATATATATATATATATAAAAATAAAAAAAATAAAAATAAATATATATATATATATATATATATATATATAATAATAATAATAATAATAATAATAATAATAATAATAATAATAATAATAATAATAATAATAATAATAATAATAATAATAATAACAACAATTAAATTAAGGAAGGTTACAGAGTAAATTTATAAAAATACCCGCGATATGGCAACAACGCCAAACGGCAACATCTAATGACGCACTGAGAGTACGACCGACGAGCAGGAGGCTTGCCTCCCTTTATATACTAACTTGTATTGGATATATTTTATTCCAGCTACGCCTATGTGCGTATGCAAGTTAAACAGTGGATAGGGAGGCAAAGCATAAATAGCTCATTTTTGGTTTTATATTTCTTTAAGATTTTGTAGATTAATTTTCTTATGGTTTCTTATTATATTAACATTTTTATATTTTTTATTTTTTTTTCTTAATTATTAATTTGTTCTTAAAAATAAGATAGGCAATGCCTACCCAGCCTATCCCTTAACTACGCCATTGATATATATATATATATATATATATATATATATATATGATTTATCACTTTTATATATATATATATGCATATATATATATGCTCTTTCGCATATATATATAACAACCTTAACTATATATATGCTGCTGCTGCTGCTGCTGCTGCTGCTATTCCTGATTTTAGTCATTTTCCGACTTTGAAAAATTTTATATAATTTAAATATGTATAGTTTAAATCTATGTAATAAACTCTTAAAAACTTTTTTTTTATTATAAAAAACGAACGTTTTTTTAATCTCAACCCTATATATATATATATATATATATATATATATATATATATATATATATATATATGTATATAGATATATATATATATATATATATATATATATAACTTATAACTGCTATTTATATATATATAGCATCTAGTATATAACATGTATAACAACATATATATTCTTTATATATATATGTAACCATGTAGCCCAATATGTATGTAAAATAACAACATATATCTATCATAACATAATGTATCATGTAGCCAGCTAATAATATATGTATAATAATATAATAATAATATAACAATAGTATATGCTATATGCTGTATCTTTAACCAACAATATGTAACCAATAGCCAATAACCCAATATTAACAATATGTATATCATCTTATATAATGTAATATGTATATGTAATAATAATATATAATAATAATAATAATAATATAATAATAACAACAATAATATGCATAATAATATATATAATAACAATAACAATATCAATAATAATAATAATAGCCAATAATATATGTATAATGTAATAACAATAATAATATATATAATATAATATATAATATAATATGTAATATATATAGATAGCTAACTATAATATATATAATATAACCAACCAATAATAATAATAATATATATATAATATATATATATAATAATAACATAATATAATAATAATAATAATAATAATATATATATGTATAATAATAATATAATATAACCAACAATAATAATATGCATAATAATAATAATAGCCAATATAATCTTCTGCTCTTATATATATATATATAATAATATATAATAATATAATAATAATAATAATAATAATATATATATATATATATATAATATAATAAATAACTCTAGCTATTTCATATATATGCTACATATATATTTGCCTGCTATATATATATATAGATTACCACCACTTACGGGCTGAATCTTTTCAAGGAGGGGGCAGAAAATATAACACAGGAAAACCCACCCAAGCCCAAGCCTAACGCTAATCCCTTAGGTGAGCGCAGACGTGGGCTTTAAAGGAGAAGATTAAATACAATTGGAAAAACAGAAGATAGAAACGAGTTCAATATAACAGAAGTGGCTGGATGAAGAAGGTAGGGACCGACCGGGGCGGATTTTGCCGGGGCCGGGGCCGGGGCCGGGGGCCGGGGAGCCGGGAGCCGGGGCTGCTCTGGTGTTAGCCGGGGGCCGGGGTTAGCTAAAATTAGAAATGTAAGTCAAAACACTGAAAGTCTTAAAACTTAGGATGAAAATTAAATATAATTTCAATTAATTAATAATTTAAATTATAAAAAAGGAATACATTTAATTAATTCAATTAAATAAATATTTTCGAAAGAAATTTTTAGAAAATAACTGATTTTCTAGAAGAATAAGTTGTATTAAATATATATATAAATAATAATAATAATATATATATATATATATATATATATATATATATATATATATATTAATATACTATGTAACTAGCTCTTCTTATATATTCTTCAATATAATATATATATAATAATATATATATGTAACAATAATAATGACAATAATAATAACAATAATATATGCTGTAATAATATATCTTCTTTGCTGTAACAACTAACAATATATATCAATAGCCAATAGCCATAATAATATATATACATATATGTAATATAGCCAATATATGCAATATATATAATATATATGTTAAGAACTTCTTTGTCGTAGTGATATGTTACTTTAGAGGAAGCCCTTGGTTCTTTTTAGTATACTTTACTGTCACTTCATTTTATTACTAAATGTACACAAATTAAAAACATTGTTAAAGACACTTTTTTTTTAATGAAATAAATTTTAAAAAGGAAAGCTAATTTTCGTCCCGACACGCGAGACCTCTTCAGGCTAAGGGACTGGATTTCTTTCTTGATCTTCATCAGTTCAAGTGTTTCAGTTGGTCTGCTATTTTCTTCATGGTGTTGAAATATTTTGATGTTTTCAGATATTCATTTTGTATAAAATCTATCTTAACTTCACCGGGAAGGAAAGAAGTTATGTTGTAATGAGAGATTGGCCTTCCCGTTTCATATATTAAAACAGCTCATTAATCTCTCATTGCAACATAACTTCTTTCATTTTAATGGCAAATATTACAAACAAACTTTCGGCCTGAGTATGGGATCCCACTGTCTCCCATACTCAGTAACATATATATGGAACTAACAGAATTTTATCATACCACCCTTTATTAAACAATAGTTTATGGATTAGATATGTAGATGACATTGTCTCCCTCCCTAACAACACCAACCCTAATGATGTCTAAACTATATTAACTCTATTCATCCTTCAGTTCAGTATACGATAGAAATGCCTTCCAACAACTCTATCCCCTTCCTCGATACCTTAATCACATGGAATAACAATCACTTGCAATTTACTATATATAGAAAACCAACATTCGCACCAAACTATATACATTGGCTATCTAATCATTCCCCAAACACAAAATTAGCTGTTCTGTCATCTCTATTTTTCGTATATGCTCTCCCCCTCTTCTAGCACAAGAAACTAAATACATCCACAATACTTTCAAATCACTTTACTATCCTGAGTTTTTCATCACTTAACAAAGCAAAAAAGAGGTACTATAGCACCTTTCCCCGAAAAATAGCAACACCTCCTTTTTACCAATTCCTCAATTACCATTATATTCGTTAAACAAATATTACCAAAAATATTACCCTCATTCCATCAAATAACATCACCTTAAAAAACATTCTCAAAACCCCAAAACGAAAAGAAAATCTCCCAAAGCTGTATATATATCCGCCATCCCCTGCAATACTTGCAATAAAACATATATAGGTGAAACCATAGATTTGCAAAGAAGAAAAAATCAACATACAGATGACCTGCACAAGGACAGCATAAATTCAGCTTTAACAAGTCATAGGCGTAACACAAGCCACTCTATCAATATCAACAATATAAAGATGATCAGAAATATCAATCCGAATCATCGCAAAATCATAGAATCCTTTTGCATTTATAATAGTAACAAAACTACAATAATATATATATATATACTTATATATATATTCATATATAACTATATATATATATATATATATATATAATAATAATATATATATATATATATATCTCAACAACAACTTATATATATAATATATATATACTTATAACATACTTATACATATATATATATATATATATATATATATATATATATATATATATATATATATATATATTAATTCAATTAAATAAATAATTTTGAAAAGAGATTTCGGAAAATATTTGATTTTCTTGAAGATATTTACTTTAAATAAATAAAAATACATTAATATTTTAACAATTATATTTATTTCCTTTTCCGAATTCGTTTGATATATCAAATTTCGAATATTTTTATGTTAAAAACTCGGAAAAATTATAATTTGGCCTCAATTTTAATTTGAAATCATAGTAAATACAAAAAAAAAATTGATTATATTTAGGTATGTTTATATATTTTGCATCAATTTATAACAAAGGACTATTGGAATTAAAATATATTTTTTTATTTTGTTTGATTTAACCCTCTATTATTTAGTGTAAATTTACAGTTAACCCCGGTCGAAAACCCCGGTTTTTCCTGGTTTTTGGCCGGGGCCGGGGCCCCGGTCGGTTCCTAATAGAAGGAGGCACCACAACGAACAAATCTGGGGTTTTCAATGCTCACGCAAAATTCATGCGACAGCAGGGCACCTCTTGTACTACGTGGGCGACGCAATGGAGGCGGAATGCGAGCAGCCAACTCCCATGAGCATCTGCCGTTATAATACCTATAGAAAAGAGATACTGCGTCAATGTCACGTCGCAGAGATAGAGGGTCAAGAGAGTTTGAAAGTTTATTAGCTACTTAGCTTTATTCTCAACTCTATCCAATAGAAGAGTGGAGCTGGAGCCACCCCAGATTTGAGAACAGTACTCCAAACAAAGGCGAATAATGCCCTTTTAAACTGGAATAGCTGTGCAGAGGAAAAAATTCCTGAACATAACTCCCAGCTTCTTTGAGGCCACCTTAGCAACCTTTGTGATATGAAGTTTCGAAGACAATTTTTTGCTTATACTCAGACCAAGAATATTTATGTTGTCAACAGGTGAGACGTTAGAGCCGTCGAGGGAAATAGGAAAGTTAGGAGGATTTTGTTGAGAGGGAGATGTAAAGAATTGAGTTTTCAAAGAGTTGAATTTAACAAGGTTGCGGCGGCCACATCGGGAAATCCCATCCAGGTAGGCAAAAATAGAATCGGAAAGCTGAAGGCGAGAGGCAACTCTAGATGCAAAAGATCGAGCAGATTTGAAGTAAGTAGAAGAATGGAGAGTTGAGTCATCGGCATAAGAATGAACAGAGTTAGAAGTACAGCTGAGCAGATCGTTGATGAAAAGTAGGAATAAAGTTGTAGTTAAAACGGAACCTTGCGGAACACCACAATTAACAGGAAAATAGGAAGAAGTTACTATCCATTCGCTGATATAATAATGTAGCTTAACCTTTTCTTATATCTGGATTCATCTGTGATAATAACTTATATATATATATATATATATATATATAATAGTATATATATATATATAATATATATATATATATAATAATATATAATATAATATCGTTATTAATTATGTTTATATATCTATATAATAATATATATATATATATATATATATTTCTAATAATAATATAATAATAATAATAATAACTATCTATATATATATATATATAATATAATATATAACTCTTTATATAACTATTAATAATGATAGTAATAATTGTATATGTATATATAATATACGATTAATAAAATAATGAAAACAATATGTAAAAAAATATGGCATATATATATATATATATATGCAAATCACAACATAAGATAGTCCACTTACTCATAATATATATATAATATATATATAATATAATATATGTTTATGTAATAATAATATAATATATATAATAATAATATATATATATAATAACTATAAATATATATATATATATATATATATATATATATATATATATTTATATATAATAATATATATATATATAATAATAATAATATATATATATATAATATATATTTATATATATATATATATATAAAAATATATATATATATATATATATATATATATATATATATATATATATATATATATATATATATATATAATAATATATATAATAATAATAATAATATAATATATATATAATAATATATGATTATGAATAATATAATAATATATTAATAATAATAATAATATGTAATAATAATAATAATAATATAACCTTAATAATAATATATGTAATAATATATATAATATATGTATGTATATATATAATATAACCAACCAGCGCAATGTAATATGTATGTAATAATATTCTTCTTAACTGTAATATAATGTATATAATATGTAATATATATACATATATATACTAATAACAATAATAATATATAATAATAATATAATAATAACATAACAACATAATATGAAATATATATTTGTATATAGCAGCAATAATAATATATATATATAATATATATAATATATATAATATAATACAACATATATATATATATAATATATAATATATATATATATATATATATATATATATATAAATAATATATATAATATATATATATATATATATATATATATATATATATATATATATATATATATAAACAAATATGTACCTATATATATATATATATATATATATATATATTTATATATAAGCCAGTGGTAGTTAAAGAAATAAATGGCTCGTTTGAATATTTAGCTGTCCATATATCTGTAATAGTAAATGATATCTGATCAGACTTAGATAACTTCTTGAATACTGCTAGATCTCGTAATTTCCTGTATGAAGTTGGTAACATCTTCTCTACAAAATATTTTTTTCTACTAGGAATAAGATATTTTAGTTGAAGATGGGCATTAAAATATATATATATATATATATATATATATATATATATAATATATATATAACATAACTATATCAACTCTTTCTCTTCTCTATATATATATATATATTGAAGATTATAATTTTTTTACATTTCTTTATAGTTAAAGGAAAGTTTATAAGAAATTGGGGATTCCGGTTAATTCGGTTCCGGCCGAACTGAAAATTTCAGTTCCGGTACACCCCTAATGT
>JABUQX010139447.1:0-7500 GCA_015478945.1 Trachelipus rathkii | reverse complement strand
CTCACCAAATCCATAGGTACCAATAAACACCTAGACAAAGAACATATATATATATATATATATATATATATATATATATATATTCCCATATGTTATTATTATTATTATATATATAAAATTATTGTCGATGATATTATTTTTTCTGTTCTGTGATACATTTTTAAAATGGACATTAATTAAATTGATACTGCTTATATGCGAGATAAATCTCATTGTATGATCAGATTTAAAAAGTATTTTGCTATTAAAATTGTTTATGTAAAATGGGAGTTGATTTAATGTTGTAAAAAAAGTGACAAAGTATGATTAAATTGATATAATATTTTTGTGCGAAAATTAGGATATTCCATATGCATATACACTTTTTAAATTCAAAATACTTGAATCTTTATGATTCCTTTATAAAAAGGCGCATGTCACACCCTGTCAAATACCTTGGATATGTCAAGCGACAATACACAAGACTCGCCATAGTCCCTTAGGGAAAAACAAAAATCCATGAGATAGCATAGTATATTTCCAGTGGACCTCGAACGCTGAAAGCCATATTGATGGGGAAATGGAAAGGATGGGATACCAGATGATCCAAGAAATGGGAGTGCAAAGTCTTTTTCTTAATAGATTGATCAAATATATTCTTGCAAAGCTGATGGAAAGTGCAAGTATTAAGGCTTGAAGAGCATAGTTGAGCAAAAGGTGGCTTCAGCTAAGGAGCACACTCTCTTAAAACTTAAAAGGAGTGCCATCCAGATTGCCTGCCTTCCTAACTTTCACAGATTTCAGGAGTAATGTACCCAATGAAATGTAATCACAGGTAAGTAGAGTTTACTTGAAAGGAGAAGTTGTAGCAGGAGGATTGTCTGAGTTATCAATGGTAGATAAAAAAAGAAGGCTAAAGAGACTAACATTTTCTGTTGGAAAATTAGCAACATTGCCATGTGAACGAATAAAAGGAGCAAAGACCGATTTGCAGGAGCTCTTAGAGATATTTTGGAAACAAACCAGGAAGATTTGCCAGTAGGAGAACCAAGGAGCCTAGCTCACTTTCGCATAGTAAGCGTTCACTTTGATTATCCAATAATTTCCATGTAACGATTCCGAACTGAGGGAAAATTAACAAAATTGAATAGGATAAGTTAGCAGGAAACCAAAAAATACTTAATTATGTAGTTTTTCTATTGTTTTTTATTGATAAACATTTAAAATACGTTTAACATATATTTCCTTAAAAAATCATATTGAATTCATTTTTAACAAAGATTCCAGTGGGAATGTATAAAGGAAAAAGTTCTACATGCTTACTCCCAAAGGAATATTATTATTATTATTTACATCATTTCCTACAAAAGCAAGAAAAATTGATGTGCGCCAAAAATAGCTGTTTTAATTGGGAAATGTTCAAAATGTTTTTTTTTAAAAATAACATAAGACCAAAAAATTCAATCAATTTTTTTCAAAATTGTATGTTCATTTCATGTGAAGAAAGAAAGAGGAGGAGGAGGAGTGAGGAGGAGAGGAGGAGGAGGAGGAGAAAGAGGAAAGAGGAGGAGAGAGGAGGAAAGAGAGAGAGAGAGAGGAATGGAATGCTTCCATATCTCAAAACTATAATAGCTACAGGAAAAGGAATACATTGTTGGAATCATGGTAAATTTCCAGTGCGGAAATTAAAATATCTTGTGTCTGGCTACAGCAAAAGGAATACATTTTGGAATCCTTGTAAAATTTTAGTTAGAAAATGTAAAAAATAAATAAAAAAAAATAAAATATTGGCTATTATTTTTTTAGGAGCAGAGTCCATAGTATATATATATATATATATATATATATATATATATATATATATATATATATATATATATAGTGATATATATATATATATAGCAGTATATATATATATATATATATATATATATATATATATATATTATTTGTAAGGTATTACACGCCAATGTAGGGGGTTTTGCCGACGGGGAACACAGGGGGACGTTTTCCCATACCCTGTAGGGGAGGGGCGGAGGAAACTCGCGACAATCTCAAATACCAAAGAGCGGTTCCTGAGACCCTCCCCGGAGGGGGAGAGTTAGTCCTACCCCGTAGTTCCTGGAAGGCCGAGAGACCCTGACTCCTGCCATCGGTGTGGTATACCCTTGGGGTATTCTTTTGTTTAATTTCTTTTTTTTTACATTTTCTGAACTACAATTTTACCAGATTCCAAAATGTATTCCCTTTTCCTGTAGCTATTGTAGTTTTTGAGATATGGATTGTGGTTTTAAACAGATTTCACCTATATATATATATATATATATATATATATATATATATATATATATATATATATATACATATATATATATATATATATATATATATATATATATATATATATATATATATATATATATATATATATATATATATATATATATATATATATATATATATTCGCAGAGTTACCCATAAAAAAATTCCTTTAACGCCAATTCTCAAAGAAAATGATATGGGGGAGGCATCAAGACCACCTCGTAATTATGGAATAGTTGCCATTTTTAAGTTTGGGTATTCATATTAAATATTAAATATTCCTGGTAAATAATTTTTTTTTGCTATTAAATTATGAAATTTATATGGTAAAATAAGCTTTAACTTAATTTAGCATCATATTTTGTATCTTATTTTACTTAAGCAACTTTATATTGGTATAAATATATTTTCTTGTTATGGTCTAACACACACACAAACACACTCTTTCTCTCACGCTGAAAACGTATAAATGTCTTTTGCGGTTCCTTTTCGAGGCCAATGTCACCTCTGAATTACTTTGCATTTTTGAAATAATGCTTTTCAATAAATTTGCCTGCAGCGTTTTATTGCAAAATGTTATTATATAGTGTTTGGCGTTCGTTTTATATAAAAATTATTGTAGATTATGTTGTTTTCAATATGCTTATAAAATTAAAAATGTTACACTAATAAATGTATGCTATTACCGAAAAAAAGAAAAATTTTTGTTTGCTTTTAAATCGTTTTTCTTTGGGAATTTATTATTTATTTAGTAACATCATGTAAAATATGATATAATATTAGGTTTAATAACATATTGTAAAATTAAAATAATTAAAAATTGTTTTGTTAGCAAACATTTATATTTTACGAACAAAATATTGGTGTTATAAAAAACCGCATGTATACAACAATTTTGGAAAACTTTATAAAAAAGTTGAAATATTATAATAAAGTTTAACAGCATGTGTACGAAGTTTGTAAATATAATTGAAATTTTTTTCATTAAAACTATTATACCTTGTTCAATTCGAGTTTTATTTCACCTTCAAGACATAGAGAGAGAGAGAGACTTAAAGATAGTTACAACAGCAACCAGTGAAGCAACGGAAGAAGAAGGGAACTATGAGCCTCTACAACTACAACTACAAGAAGAGGCGCTTCAATCAGGCTTGCAAAGAAGCCTGGACAGCCTACAAAAAGGCACTTCAGCTCCGGCTCACCCCTCTGGCTTACAAAGAAGCCGAAGCCTACCAAAATTCTCTCCAGCTCCGGCTCACCCTATTGGCTTACAAAGAATCCGAGCCTTCCAAGTGGCTTCCCGCTCTGGCTTACAAAGAAACCGAGCTCTTCCACATGCATTGACGAGGCCAAGCTTTTCCTAACGCAAAGAGGCCGAGCTATTCCACCTAAATAGACGAGACGTAGCCTTTCCGCTTGCAAAGAGGCCGAGCTTTTCCGCCTACAAACCCGGCGACTACATAATTGGTGACAACAACACGTTAAGTGGCAGAGTAAAGAAATAACACGCCCACCACTCTTGCCATTTCATAACTACTGGCCCAGGTAGTTGAACACTACCTCTCTTCGGAAGAAGTTCCTCTCTCCAATGGTTTCGCAAGCAGTAGTCTCTCCTACGGTGCGCTAGAAGAAATTTCTCTCCTACGGTGACAGAAGTAGAAGTCTCTCCTACGGCGCCGCAAGCAGCTGTCCCTCTCCTACGGTGCCACAAGCAGCAGTGTCTCTCCATCGGAAGCTCAACCAGACGACTACCCTTACTGAGGTAGAAAAAGATGCCTCCTGCCGAATCCAAGTAGCCCTTAGTAGGAGTCTAAGTTGAAGAAGAATAAACATCGACCTCGAGAGCACCTTTTCAAGATGATTACGGGAGTCTACCCATAAAAGAAGGAGCTCGTCGCAGTAAAAGTAAGATTCAAGAAGAAGATGCAGACGAACTACTTTTACTACATTGCTGGTCTTCCTGGGAAAAGAAGCGAACTACAGACAGTAATAATTCCCAGCAGCATACCAGATCCCAGAAGAAAAATCCTGCACTGTGATGACATGACCATCAGTCACTCTTTTGATCCCCAGGCCTATCAGCTTCAGTTTGACATGGATGATTTCCCCATCGCTCACTTCAATTTCAAGATGTCACACTGACGAAAATCTTCAAGAAACAAGCAGTCTGATGTAGACGGGAACAAGTCATACCGTTATTCCCAGATCTCCCAACATCAGTCTAAGATGGCTTTTTCCGTCGTCAATTTCAAGATGTTAAATAACGAAGAAACTTCAAACATGCTTCAAGCAACAAGCAGATCTATGGAGACAGAAACATTAGTCACTCAGTTAATACTTAGGTCTCTCAACCTCAGTTAAAGTGACTGGTTCCGTCGAAACTAGGATAACTAACTACTTTCTCTACGGAAGGACTCAAATATTGCATCTTCGATGAACTCCCAATTTCTCATGAGCTCTCTGGTAACAAAGAAGAACGATTCATCATTAACATACGACTCAACCACCTTACAACCTCAACCACTGATACTGATGGATGATAACCGTGAAGGAAGTGACACCAATCCAGCCTCCTAGTGATATATTTTAGCTATAACCATACAAGCAGACACATACTATTTCTGCTTATATAATGTATATTGTTTTTAGAAGAATGGAAAGGAGTAAATTTGATTATAGTGAGATGTCTACTACAATGGTGGATCTCGTACCACTGTCACTACATTTTCTTCATTCACGCTATATTGTTCTTGATGATTCATAATTTCTTCAAAATTGAACCAGAGAGATCTACATCAAGTTTCATATCTTTCGGACGAGTTTCAACACCCGGCTGGTAAATCGCCTTCGCAGATAGTTCCTCTACCGACTGGTAAATGGACTTCACAGATGGTTCCATTACTGACTTAGAATTCGCCTTCACGGATAGTGAATCAGATGATGATTCTCCTTCAATGAGGACTACCTCATCTACTGAGAAGAAGGAACAATTTTGCAGTTATTTAAAAAGTGATTATGTAACAACAACAAGAAAAAAAGTGTATTTCAGTTTTAAATTTAACAAAATAGTAGTTTTAAAAGTGATTTATTTAAATAACATTTTGGGTTTAATATGTAAATTTTTGTGTAAAAATACGCAACGTTTTTAAGGGTGAAAGTGATATATAGTGGCAGAGACACCCATAAAAAATATTCTCTATAACGCCAATTCTCAAAGAAAATGATATGGGAGAGACATCAAGGCCACCTCGAAATTAGAGAATATTTGCCAATTTTAAGATTTGGTATTCATATTAAATATTAAATATTCCTAGTAAATAAAATTTATTTTAATATTAAATAATGAAATTTATATGGCAAAATAAGCTTTTACGTCATTTAGCATCATATTTTGTATCATATTTTATGTAAGCAACTTTATATTAGTATAAATATATATATTTTTGTTATGGTCTCTCTCTCTCTCTCTCTCTCTCTCTCTCTCTCTCTCTCTCTCTCCTCTCTCTCTCTCTCTCCTCCCTCTCTCTCTCACACACACACAACACACACACAAACACACACCACGACACACACACACACACACACACTGAAGACGGAAAAATGACTTCGCAGTTCTTTTTCAATACAATGTCACCTCTGAATTACTTTGCATTTTTGAAATAAAGCTTTTTAAGAAATTTGCTTGCAGTGTGTTCTTGCAAAATGTTATTATATACTATTTGACGTTCTTTTTATATAAAAATTATTGTTTAAAATGTTGTATATGTTGCTTTAAAAATGCTTATAAAATTAAAAATGTTACACTAAAAAATGTATGAATTTTGACATCACTATTCTGTTTCCGAAATAAAAGAGAAATTTTTGTTTGCTTTTAAATCGTTTTTATGTGGGGGTTAATATTTATTTAGTAACATAATGTAAAATATTATATAATACTAGGTTTAGTAACCAATTGAAAGAAAAAAATAATTAAAAATTGTTTTGTTAACAAACATTTGTATTTTACGAGCAAAAATTGGGTTAATATAAAATCGCATGTGTACAGGAATTTTATAAAAAAATTTAAAAAATTGAAATATTATAATAAAGTTTAGCAACATGTGTACGAAGTTTGCAAGTATAATAGATATGTTTTTCATTAAAATTATTATACTCCGTTCAATTCGAGTTTCATTTCACTTCATGACAGAGGAGAGACTTCAAGATAACTACGAAGAAGAAGGAAACTACGAGCCTCTACAACTACAACTACAAGAAGAGGCGTGCCACTCAGGCTTATAAAGAAACCTAGAGCAAGACTACAAAGAGCCCCCCCACCCACGGAAGCTCAGGAGGGCCTCCACACCCTCCTTCTAGGCCTTCTCAACAAGGAGAAGCCAGACAAGGCCTATCCCCAAGATGGCTCCCGGCTCTTGCTTACAAAGAAGCCGAGCTTTTCCGCCTGCATAGGCGAGGCCGAGCTTTTCCGCCTGCAAAAACTCCGAGCTCTTCCGCATGCATAGGAACGAGGCAACGAGCTAATTCCCCGCAAAAGGCCCTGAGGCTCTTCCGTCCGCACCTAGACTGCCAAGCTTCTCGCTGCAAAAAGAGCCGAGCTCTGTCCACCTGCCAAACTCAGGAAAACTACAGAATTGGTGACAAAACAACACGTAAGTCCGCCGATAAAAAAATAACACGCCCAAGTACTCTTGCCAGCTTTATATATATATACTATATATATCCTATGATTTTTACTATATATATATATACTTATTATTATATAATTATATATAAATATATATATATATCATATTATATATATTATTAGTGTTACTATCATATATAACCATATAATAATATAGTATAATAATAATATATATCAACTATTGATCTATATTCGCTGTTAACGATGGCCCTATGTGAAAAAGGGTTTTGAAATTAAACAGGAAAGATGTATTTGCCATTGTAGACCTGGAAAGACTTGTGACTGAATGTACCGAGGGGCGTCCTGTGAAAATATTAGAGACGAGAGAAGAGTATGAGGAATTACCGAAAAACCTGAGAAGAGCAATAAATGCCAAACTATAGCGGAATCAGTTTTAGATACAAAATGTAGAACCAGATGATGATGGAATTGATTTAAAGGTTGGAAGGAAGCGGGCCCCGAAGATGACACGAAGCTTTGTTACGCTGTCTCTCTCCGATCCTATATAATTAAGA
>JABUQX010139446.1:0-7500 GCA_015478945.1 Trachelipus rathkii | reverse complement strand
CGAGATTCTGAAGATCTTTGTGAAGACTGTTGGAAATGCGCTGTAAAACGTTTGTTTTTCATTATAGTATCGATGAAAGTTTGGGAGAAATTTTCTTCTTTTTGGAAAGGTATAGTTTTAATATATGTGAAGGGTAAAAAAATAGTAAAAGAAAAAGTTTTCTCTTTAATAAAAGCTTGAATCGATACGATGGTATGGTAACATTATTTTTGTTGAGTTCGTTTATATATATATATATATATATATATATATATATATATATATATATATATATATATATATATATATATATATATATATATATATATATATATATATATATATATATATATCTGTGTGTATGTTTGTGTGAGATACTGAAACAACTTAACAGCCAGTATGAATACACATTACCAACTGAATGGAAAAAAACGTCTATTTACAAATACAGTAAATAGTTTAAATACACTCTCCTACTTTCATAGATTCCCTTCATTTGTAAGCTCAGGTAGGCCGTGGAAAAAAGGCAGGTAAGTTGTAAAAACTCTTCTAAATATCAAGTGACATAACTTACCATAATTGCATCAAAACAGGGTAAACGGACTTGATAAATTGACCCATTAGTTAAGATTTATTCCTCATTTAAAAAAAAATATTATATAGCCAGAATTCTTTCAAAAATATGAGTTTAAGGCATACATATAAAACAAGATGTAATAATTATTAAACTGAATGGGAGGTAAATGGAGCGCACATTTTATATTAATACTTAAAGAAGGGTTTAAATGTATTTTATCTGCTTACAATTTTTAGCGTATATTATCATGTTTGATTTTTAAAAATTTCTAATTCTTTTTATTTAAAATATAGAAAAACTTTTGTTTGAACATTTAATTTCATGCTATTGATCATTATATTTCTTATATATTTTATTGACTATATAATTTAGCTCGAACTATGCATATGCACATACTTCTTTCAGTTTTTAACTAGTCACTGAGAATTATTTAGTATTTTAATTGGCCTAGACTGAAAGCATTACAATTAACGTTTTCTAACGTAATTCTTTCAGTAAAAAAACTTTCTCTGGAAATAATGTTCTGAAGACTCCCTAAAATATAATTGTCAGTTGAGTTGATGCGATGTGCAGATTCATACACCATTTTTACTAAATTACTTCAAAAATTCTGCATTATCACTTATTTGCTTATTTATATACTTTATATACAATGCGCTAAAGATGCAATGCAAAATTTTACAGTCATTAATTAACAAAAACGTATGGCCATAGTTGGTGTTCTGTGTTAGCAGAGAAGGGTTCTAGGGTTCCCACCTACTGATTTACTGATGTTATTTGCTTTAAGGTGCGCTAAAAATTTCATGAGGTTTTTAAAATAAGACGTCCGAATTTCCAAATAAAATTTTTAAAATTTTAAGCATCTTGTCAAAGGCACTGTTATAACTTTTTCGTATGAACCTTTGATAGTTATAAAATTTGTAAACAAAAAAAGTACTAACAGTTAATAATAAATTATTAGCTACGATGGATATGTTGATTTATGAATAGACATTGTGAGAAAAGGTCAATATCTTAAGATAAAAGAACGATAAAGATAAGATAAATGTACGTATTTAATTAAAACATAAAATGTTTTAATGAAATGGGTTCCGTTAGGTTCATAAAAAAGAACTTATTGGATATGTGTTAAACAGCGGGTATGATGTGCGTGTTGTGTGATGTGTCGTGTTGTGTGTGTTGTGTGTGGTGTGTGTGGTGGTGTGACGTGTAAGTCTTTTAGTGGTGTTTTGTGCAGGTGTCTGTGTTACAATGATAAAGACCACATAGGGCATGAACGTAAATAACACTCAAGATATAATAATTAAGAAATTATAATAAAAATAAAACTAATAAAATGAAATAAAAATAAAAATATAAAAATAAACATGAGAGAGATAATAAAAATAATAATAAAAATCAAATAAAAGTATTAACAAAGATAAAAAAATAATAAATAAAAACTAAGTTATAGAAATATATGAGTTAAAGACCAGTAAAGCATATAGAGTTAAACCACTTTTAAAGACATAGAGGTTAAGCAGGTTAAAGGCGGTCAACAATATGAGTTTTAAATGCCCGAAATAAAGCAGATTAAAAAAGAAGTGAACCTAGGTGTTAGTGAACACCTCTATTGATTTACTGATTATTTGATTTTTAAAATGTAATTTGTTAAATAAAAAATGAATATGAGTTAAAAGCAATTCAAAAACAACTTGTTAAAAGCGAGTTAAAAAACTATATGAGTTAAAAGCGTAAAGCAGTAAAAACTCCCTTAATGAGGGGTTAAGCAAGTTTAAAGCCGAGGTAAAAAACAAGCATCCTAACGCCCTTTGTTGCTACTGCCAGAACACGCTCCAATTATTACTGAATTTACTGCTTAAGAGTAGATGTTAATACAAATATATTGAGTTAAAGCAGGATAAAACATATGAGTTATAAAGCCAGATAAGCCAGTATTTAACACAAAAAACGGCATACTAATTTTGGTTGCTATCCTGTAACACCTCCTATTGATTTTTTACTGACATTTGCCCTTTTAAAGTATTGTTTTTTTGTTATAAATAATGAAGTTAAAAGCGTTTTGAGACTTAAGCGGAGCAGTTAACAAAAAGCTTTATCTTTTTCTTATCTTGTTTAGATACAATACTTGCCCAGTTTAATTTACTAGGATTGTATTCTAATTTAACAGCTATTATGTTTTTAATTCAAAGATTCGTTAGCCATCTTTTATTTTATCGATAATCAGCCCACTCCTGGCTTTTTCTGCTTAGATACAATTTTTTAAAAACATTTATAAAAAAATTAAAAAAAGTAATTAAGTAAAAAAATATTTTAAAAGGAAAAAAAAAAACAGATGGTTTTAAGTTAGTTTTTAATATGGTTTTAAGCAATTAACTTTAGGTTGTTAACTGAGTTACCAATTGTTAGGATCGGCCCGGGAAAAAAATGGGTTTTTAAATAAAAATGTTTAGTATGAAATAAAAATGAATGAACAATAGTATAGATACTTTTTTTCCGACGGGGATCATTGCGCCTGCCCCCGGGGCGGGAGACCGCGCCAGGGCAGGGAACGGCCCACGGCCGGCGGTTCGCCACACTGCGCGGTGGCCGTGTGCTATTCCGTCCTGACATTGTGGGAAGCGGCCATGCCCTGGGTTTGCCCCTTTTGGTGATCCAGCGATGATCTAGGGGTAGACGTCAATTTTTAGCTGTCTTTCCTAGGCTGCCAGAGGTTTGGGGAACTCATCAAAAGAATGTAACCCCATCAAATAATCCCTGAGTTCATCAAAGATGGAACCATCCCAAAAAAGATTAGAGCCCGACAAAGATGACTTCCATTAAAGATGACATCATCCAATATAGGGCGGTCAAAGACTGGACCCCGCATCAAAACATGAGTATTCCCCCAGAAGCATGCAACCATAAAGAAATGGCTATCAAAGTTGAGGTCACAGCCCCCACAAAATTGAGCCCTATCCAAAGTGTGAGGAATTCAAAAATAGTCGAGTGTGTGGAGGTGTAAGTGTAAGTGTAAGGTGTAAGGTTAGTGGGTCTATGAGATGGTACAAGATGCTATATAAGGTGTTCTATTAGTTGTAATATGTAATGTGAAGATACAAATATGTGGCACACAGATAGAGTGGTTTATTTAAGTGTCATTAGTTGTTGTAATGTATGGTGCAGTGTTGTATGTGATGCTATAAAGTGTTATGGTTGAGTGTTTAAAGTGGGTCTCATTTTTGGTAAGTGTTTAAGTTGTCTCATGGGTGAGAGATGTAGGTGGAGCAATGTGTGGTGTAAGCGTAAGTTGTAAGGCTGTATGAAGGGTCTATTGGGTTGGGGTGTCAGTTGGGGTGGGGTATAAATTGTCATAGTGGTTATGTGTGTGGTGGATGTAAGCCGTAAGTGGGTGGAGATGTAGTGTATGTAGCTAGGTATTGGTGTGTATGTGTGTGGTGGATGTAAAATAATATATGATATTATATATACTATATATAATTATAATTATATATATATATATATAATGTATTATTAATTATTAAAAATATATTTATATATTATTTATATATATATATATATGTATATTATATTATATATAATATATAATAAATATATATAATCGGTATTATATATATAAAAATCCTATATTATATATTATATATATTATCGATATACATTAATAATATTAGTTTATTATACTATATAGTAATATATAATATAATATGTTATATATAATATATTATCTATATACTATAATATCAATTTATAGCTATAAGTATTAAGAACAAGACATACACTCATGAGTAGGAGAGCACTCCTGGCAACTCTGTAATCAATGACACCGAATCCGGATTCCTCCTACCTTATAAACCTAGGAGGTAACACCCAATGATTAGGGCTTTGATTCTTAGGCCTTCAGGGAGGCTGGAAAAATGCCTTGAAAACAAATGGTTTTGTAGTACATGTCTACGATATATGTTCTCACTAATGGCACTTACCTGGGGCCGATTCATTGCACTCCACTTGGCACTCATTGGCAATCACCTTGAACTCACCTGGGCACTCATTGGATAACTCAAGAAACACTAACTAGAACAACCCCTAGCATAACTTCCTTACGGTGATTAGGGACAATCAAAAATTATACTGAACCACTCAAAAATGTACTGAACCATTCAATAATGGCTGATCACAAATATAGTTCGCGCACCTCAAAGATGGAACGCCGCCAAAGATACAGTCATCAAAATGAGTCATCCAATAATGCTGAGTCATCAAAAGGTTGAGCCATCAAGTTGAGCCAACAAAGTTGAGCATCAAGAATATGCGAGTCGTGAGCGAAGTGTTAAGTGTATCTGTGATTGTAAGTGTAAGGGTGAACATTTGGCTGGGGTAAAGTTGTCTATGGTGAGGTAAAGCTGTCTAGAGCGTAAGTGTAATGACTAGTGGTGAGTGTCAGTGTCTAAAGGTGAGTGTAAGTGTCTATAGGGTGTATGAGTTGCGTATAAGTGTCGATAGTGAAGTAATGTGATGATATAAGGGTCATAGTGATAATTTGTGTATAAGTGCCACCTAGTAGTGCTTATAAGTGTCATAGCTGTACTGTGTTCTATGGCGTGCATGTGTGGTGTAGTCGTAGGGGTGAGTGTAGAGTGTTCTTAATTGAGGTGGCGGTGTATGTGCTGCTAATAAGTAGGCTCCTAGCGGTTTGTGCGTGATGTGTGACTATAGTAGCCTGAGCATGTGTGTGATGTGTGTGTGATGTGTTGTGTGTGGTGTGGTTGTGTGTGGTTGTGCGACCGCGATGGAAATAAAGTTTCAGGAGATCCAAACAACGATCAGAATACCTAACATGACCCTCATGCTTGGACAGATACCACCACAAGCGAACGGTTGGCAGATATTTCTGAATGAGCATCAAGATCACATACCCTAAATAATCCCGTCAATGACTTTAAGACATGTGTCAATCTTTTAAGAATGTTTCAATTCAGCCACTTGATACGTATCAAGGCCGGACATATCACGGCCAAAGCCGAAAATATCAAGGCCCAAAACCAATCAAAAAGAAAGCGCCGGGCTAAGCCCATAAAGGGGGGGCCAAAAATAGCAGGGCGCGCTACCCGTACAACCGGCATGCTCGCATTCCCGTTTGGGGCAGCCCCTTCATGCGAAACGTCCATCGGAACATGGGTCTTTTCAAGTTTCATCAAGATTTATTCTTGAAAACAACTGATTCACTACTTTTTCGTTTGTGACCAGTCAAGTAGAAGTCAGCGCATAACACTCTTACAAGCTCCTGTTTCTCATCCTGATTGTCCCTATTTAATTATTTGCTTCGAATAAAGCTTGTCTTGGCCTCTTTTGTTTATGCGAAAATCCATATAAAAAAAAAACAGAAATCAATAAAAAAATATATATATAGAGAACAAATAATTAAATATATCAGATTTGCAAGAGAGCCAAATAGGTATCAAGGTTGAAAACTCTTAAGAGCAGGATAATAAGCAAATAAATTTTCTAGATCTAAACACTTCGCCTCTCATTGTCGGGACGCGCATCCATTTTTAAAATGCACGAAGCATATGTTGTTAAACAATTTTTAAAATTTATTTTTTTGTGCATTATCGGCCTCTTCTAAACGTATCTCTTGTTTCGAACATAATTCCCGGCGTCAAAGGGACTTCTTAGGTTTCCGAGAGCTATCGGTCCTCCACAAAAAGCTTTAACGGCCTAGGTATTTGCACCAAAAAAAATATTGATGGTGTCATTTTATCCTGTTAAGCAAATCCATTATAATATTCAACTGTATTTTGAATGTTTCACCTTTGACATAGTCAGAACAAATTTTTAGACAATTAGAAAAAAGCATCCCACCTTTAGTCTAGAGTTTCTCTGAAAAATGAACGGTCTCTATATCCACTAACAGCTTTAGTCTCAACCTTTTTTTTAACAATTCAATCAGTCGTGGCGATTTGACGGGACAGGTTTGTTTTAAATAGATCGCATTATTGTTTAAAGGAAATCTAAGCAGACGTTATTGTGAGCGATTGGATTAATACTTGTTCGGGGTAACTCTTAAGGGCATACGTCGAAATTGCATCGTTTCCATCCAATTGTCGTTAACTATTTTCATATCGACAAATATCTTAAGCGCCGGCGCGTTACTTGTTCATGAGCGAATAAATAGTCAAGCAGCCATCGACGGTGTCTCGGATTTTGGCTTAGGTGAGCATGAATTTCTCTAAGAAATAGGTAATTAATTAAAGTGTATCCTAATAGAACGTAGTTCGAACCTTTTAATTATTGAACAAGTAAGATATAACATAAGCAAATTCCTGAAAAAAGAAGATATATATATCATATAAATATATATAACTTATACTATGAGTATATATATTATATATATATATATATAATATATGATTATAATATATATATAGTATATATATCATATATATATATTAAAATATATATAATTATATATAGCATATATTATAATATATATCTTTATATAGATATATATTATAATATATATATGCATATATATATATACTCCCATACTATATAATATATATATATATATTAGTATATTATACTATAGTTAGGTTATATAATATCCGCATAGTCAACACTACAACCAGCTAACGTCAATGCTTAAACCTATAGACAAATCTAAGATCGGAGGTGATCTCAGTAATATATTATTATATATATATCAGTATAATATATATATATTAGTATATATATATATATACTTATATATATATATATATATTATAGTATAAGATATATATATGAAATATAATTACATATAATATATATATATCATATACGTATATGATTCCCAATTTAACATATGATGGCGTTTGATGGAAAGAATTCGAGGTTGGGGATGGCAGGAAAGTGTGTTAGCAGAAGGATGGAGAATTGGAGATGAGTCGGAGGGTGACCCTACCTAT